>CAUYUJ010006669.1:1081569-1161569 GCA_963575745.1 Prorocentrum cordatum | reverse complement strand
GGCCACCGCACTGTCTCTAAACTCGCCATCGCTCGGACGTCCATTCCCTGTGTTCTTTTCGGTTTCGTGCGTTGTTTTTTTCCGCCAAATGATCAAGGATGCTCCTCGATGGTCCTCGCCGAAGGAAAAATGCACACGTCCGAGCGATGCCAAACAAAGGACGCCAGGCGCTGAGAAGGATCACTGCTCCGAGCAAGGACTGTGACCGCCGCTGGGGCCAGAGCACCGCTCTGCGCCGAGATCGGGAAGGGCGCTCAGGCGAAGACCGACATCACCCACCGCGCGCCCCCTCGGGGAATGGCCAACGCATGGGCAAGAGCTCCGCCTCAAGCTGGGAAAACGGAACTTGCTCTGGCGAGAGCACCACTCCGAACGTGGAATAAAGTTGGCACGAACGCGTACAGTCGGACCTAGGTCGGAAAAGCATCCTTCAAGAGCATGAGACCCTCCGTCGGCCAAAGCAAACAAAACATCCAACGTAGGGCAACCTCCACAGGATGCGCAAGAACATCCAACAAGCACGAAGAACATGAAGGTACCAGCGACTGGCCAGCGCAGGGGCGAGAACAACATACAGGGCTGGAAGTGTCGACGGTGCTACATGAAAGAATGCACCAGGTGACGCTTCTGATCACCAACACCGAACACGCCCACGGAGTACAGTCGGATCTAAGCAATGATAACACATCCTTCAAAGACATGAGACCCTGCGCCCGCAAAGACACACAGAACATCCAAGGGTACCCCCCCCCAGAATGCAAAAGAACAGCCAACACACTCGAAGAACATGAGGGCACCCTCCCCGAACTGACCTCGATCATATACCTCGGTCCGACTGTAGACCGCGCTGTAGCGAGCTGGGACTGTGGCTGGCGCTGGGGCGGCACTGGTCGGAACTGGGAGTGACTGACGCAAACGTGGGTACCACCAGGCAGTGAGTGAGATCCCCTCCCGCGCGACCGCCGCGCCATTCCGAGCTGGGAATGCGGCCAGGGCTGCGGCAGAAACATGACGGCGAGAGCCGCAGGAAGACAAGCTACCTCACCTGTGCACATCGACTCTACGTTAATGAGCGGATGGGTGTGTATGCTCGCATGTTTGTATGCCCACACGCTTGCATGCACATGTACTCACGTGAAGACACGTAAGTATGATTAGGTACGTGAAGCCACTTACACCCCACTGACTAATCGAAATGAGAAGTCAAGTGAAGCTGTCCAAGCATGACCTCCTCCTTGATGCGGGAATGCCAATATGATTGAGGTACACGAAAGGGGATGAGGAACAGATGAGGGAGAGCCCCCGGTGGGCACGGGAAAACCGCATCACGGATTAGAACGCCAACATGCGAAGTACAATCATCGCATCCGTCCGTTGAGCTGGTGCTGCATGGATGCATGCCGAATAATCTCGCCAAAGCTACACATGGAGCAGTTCATGCGCCCTGATGCTCTCGCGATAGCTGCGCATGGGGCAGCTGATGAGATGGTTGGCAAGGCGACCGTTTTGCTCCTGGCAGCCAGAAACCGTGGTCGAACTCGGCAACGGAACATATGGGCGCTTTGTTAGCTACCGAGTTCGAGGGATCAACGCTACACGCGATTCGCTTTCGCGAGTGATGGGTCAGCTGCCCGTGATATATCCGACGTGCACTGAGAAAAACATTTTAAACGTTGGAGAACTGATGTGAGCAATCACGCCTCCTGCACGAGCTGGAGCAACGCTGGGCTGTAAGAGCACTGCGGTGACGGAAGGACGATCACAGACAGCGACGACGGTGCCAATCAAAATCGGCACCGTTCGGCCGCGATCTGGCTCAGATCAGATCTGCAACAGTGCATCATCCTTCGAGAGCTGGAGCAGCGCTGGGCTGTAACAGCACTGCGGTAACGAAGGAGCCCTCCCAAGCAATATCAATGGTTACAACATTGCCGAATTGAAACAGGTTCGACACCGTTCGCCAACCTCGGCATGATGGAGCAAGGGTCTTGAGAGAACCAAATATCAGACAACGGGGCTTGCCTCTGTATCGTTGTTTCATCCCGTGTCGGTCTTTGGCAATCTCGCATTCTCCTCAAAACATGTCTTCATAACAACGGCGGCACGGGCCAAGCAAAGTGGGCACCCAGTCCCGAAAGATCGTCGCACACACGCTCTTTCGAGCGAGGCGCGACGAAAAAAATACCTGCGCTTTGACCAGACTCCTATCTGGCGACTCAGTGTATGACCTACTGTGCGCTGGCAAACGTGCCTTACTGTGCGCTGTCAGGCGCGCCTTGCTGAGTAACTTCGTTTCGCTAACCAGACCTGGCGCCTCTGTACGACCTACTGTGCGCTGGCAAGCGCGCCTTACTGTGCACTGTCAAGCGCGCATTGCTGGGCGCCTCACTTTCGCTCGCCCGAAATGGGTACGGAGGAACGAAAAACCGACAGCGGCCGCTGCTGGGAAGGCGACTTTTTGTCTCAAGTGGACCACGACGGCGGCGACACCGCCAGCCAGTCCTTCTCAAAATGGACAGGAACAGCTGTCGGTTGTCGTCACCATTCTGTTCGTACCCACTTCGACCCTCCGAAGGCTCCAGGATTTCCTAAGAGTGCCTCCTCCCCATCATCGTTCTGGCTTCTTCGGCAAGCTTCAAGGCCGCTCTGGATCCTGGGCCGTAAGGTCCCCTCCGACGCCTCCAGAGGCCCAATAATAAGCCAAATGCACTCGATCCTCGAGCGTCGTTCGCAACACTTAGCCTCCTCTCCCTCCTCCTTCTCAGGGCTTTCCTGAGGACATTGTTGTTCGTCCTGGCCCACTTGTTGGCGGTCCTGTGGCCCAAACAAGGCCCCACGAGGCCGAACATGGCAAAGCAAATACGGGCCCCTTTCTCCCATGATCCATTCTCTTCATGGGATTCGTGGTGATTATTATCCTCCTCCTCCTTCTCCTTCTGTTCGTCCTCATCTTCCTCCTCCCCTTCCAACCATGCTTCATATTCAGGGGTGTTCCTTCCCCCCGGTAAGGGCTTTGGCCCAAGGGCTCTCCGTTAGCATGCGGGCCAAAGGCACTCCACAAGACGGGTGTCGGGCAGCAGGCGTCGGAATCGGACAAGTTCAACAATGTGCGGAGGTGTCGGTCTCGAGCATGAATGTCGGCACGCGTGCGTTCGACACGTGTTTTCCGTGCTTCTGTCCACGACGGGGCCGCAGGCGAGGGGCCCAATTTGGGCGTCACGTAAAAATACGTCTGCGGAGGGGAGGGGTCTCGAACATGAGGCTCGGCACGCGTGCATTCGGCACGTGTTTGTTGTTGTTTCTGGCCACGATGGGGCCGCAGGCGAGGGAGCCAACTTGGTCGCGCTGGATTCCTTGCACGTGAAGATATAAGTGCGGAGGGGGGAGGGCTGCAACATGCGCCAAGCGCGTGCGCGCGGGGCAAGATTTTCACGTGTCCACGGCCCCCAAGGGGAGGGACCCAGCTTCTAGTCGGCGGATTCTCCACACGTGCACACACGTGCGAGGGAGGGGGGGGGGGGGGGGCGGACTCGACATGCGCCTGGCGCGCGCGCGGGGCAAATGTCTCCACGTGTCCGCGGCCCACACGGGGGGGGGACCCAAACTTCTGCTCGGCGGATCCTTGGCACGCAGAAGGGGACCCCACATGCGCCTGGCGCGTGCGGGCGGGGCACGTGCCTTCTCACGCGCCCCCGAGACAGCCCCGCACTGCTCGGCGGGGCCCGCCGAGGCCCGCCGGGACTTCCCGGGGGGGGCCCGCGGAGGCCAGCCGCGACCCACCGAGGGGGGCGGGGCCGGCCGTCTGCGCGTTGTGCTCGAAGGCCCAGCAGCCCAGCTCCCCGGCGGGCAGTGCCAGCCGGGCGAGGTGCCCTCTGCGAGGCCTCCTCCGACGGGGCCCTGGGACACACAAATAGATAGACACGAATCCCAGGAGTCTCTACCTCCTTCCATATTTTCTGGGCTTTCGTCTTCCCCTCCGCTTCCCAGATGTTCCCACATGTTCTGGAACATCGACATTTAGTGGTGCCTGTGTGTTTATTCCCCTCCTGACCCTCTCATGCCCCTCCTCCACTTTCTGTGGCAGCTCCTGGGAGCGCCCAGTGCCATTTGCTGCCTCCTGCGAAACGACGCCAACCCATGCCAATCGACGGAGCGCGACGCTGCATCAGAGTCGCTCATCGAGGACCAGACGGTGGCGCGCCAGTGCGCGCCAAAAACCGAATTGCCAGCCAGAACGTTCACAACTCTGGCGAATTGCTGCTAAATCCTCCCCGCTGCCGGGCCCAGCTCACCAGCGGGCGCTGCCCATATGGGCCAGGTGCCCCTCTCTGCGAGACCCCCACCTCAGGCCTGTCCCCCACTGGTGCAGGCACGCCCGACATGGGTACGGATCATATCTCGAGGTCTTTTGACCCCCCTCCCCCCTCGAGTAGAAACTGATTGTCTTTTCGACGCGCTCTTATTGTCGGACTGGGATCCAAACAATAATGGGAAATACATATTTCTCCGCGGCACCGCCGCACATCAGGGGGGGAGGAGAAGGAGGAGGAGGAGGAGGAGGAGGAGGAGAAGGAGCAGGAGGATGAGAGGGGGAGGAGGAGGAAGAGGCGGAGGAGGAGGAGGAGGAGGAGGAGGAGGAGGAGGAGCAGGAGGAAGAGGAGGGACGAATTTGATTCCCCGCCGAGAGAAATCGGGGGGAGCAATACTGAAGAACTTTAGGGGTTAGAATGGGCACGAGATGCCCAACATCAGATGCTGTACACAAACCGACAGCAGCCGCTCTTGGGCAGGCGACCTTCTGTCTCAGATTGACAACTTCCGCGGCGACACGGGCAGCGAGTCCTGTTCAAAACTGGCAGGGACTGCTGTCGGCCCATGCCCAGGAGAGCCCAGAATCGAATCGATGTCGGATCGGCGATCGAAATGAATTGGATCGGCGGATATCGGCAGCGGAGTCGAGAAAAGTCGAACTGGCGGAAATCGGCAGACTAGTGTGCGTCCAATAAGAAATCGGAACAGTCGGAATCGGAAGCCATCGAAATCGAATCAAATCGAATCGGAGGAATCGAAATGATCCCTGCATGCCCCCGTCTTAGTCCGTACTCATTTCGCTCGTGCCGATGCTGGCACGCGCGTCGCCCTGCACGCTCTTCCAATACAGGCAGTTGCGCTCGGCGCCCGCGAGCATAGGCCGGAGCGACGGGCATGCCCGGTCCAGGACGCGGAACAGGGGGAGGGCGACGAGCTCGAAGAAGCCGACCTTGCGAGATCGAGGCCTCCCCAAGAAATAGGAGGATGATGATGAGGAGGAGTGGAATGGAATGGGCTCTATCGCGGTGCGATACGAGGAGGAGGAGGAGGAGGAGAAGGAGGAGGAGGAGGGAGGACCAGTGCACACCCAAGATCCATCAACGATGTTGTGATAAACGCTCGCTCCTTCCCTCTTCAGAAACTCCTACAGGAATCCAGTTCACAACGGGAATAGCCCCGTTGGACGCCACCCGCCTGAAAATCTGGAACGGAGACGACGCACCATTCCTGGGACCTGAAAGCCACGGATGAACGTGACTGATACGACCTGGCAATCCGAAATCGTGCCAGAACACCGTCTCTGGGGCGTCAACACCGTGAATTATTTTTGTTGTCGCGCCCTGCCAGCATTAAACCGTGCCAAAACAACACTGAGGGACACGTCGACCATACGAATCCTTGGGACTGCTGTAGACCGTTGCAACGACTGTGCGTGGCGCGAAAACGAGAACTACATGTTGAAAAAGAACACTTCCTCCATCCGTAAAGCTCCTGCACATTTTCGAACGAGTGCGCGCGGCGCCAAGGCGGAGAAGGCCCGCCCTCCATGCGTGAAATGCTTGCAAATGTTTGCAACGAGCGGCGCGCAATCGAGAACCACACGTTGAAAGCGACCCACCCTCCACACGTGAAGCTCGGGCAAACTTTTAGGACGAATCTGCGCGGCGCTGAGGCGAGAATCACATCTTGAAACGGGCCCGCCCTCCATCCGTGAAGCTGGTGCAGTGTTCGAGCTTCGGGATCATAAGCGGTGACGAAGCCTCAGGCGAAACTCTCTGCCCGCACTACCGTCCCGCCTCGGAATGCAACAGGGAAGAGCTATGTGTACACCTGACCCAGCGAGGAGGGGAGGAGAAGCGGCAGAGATCACGACCGAGTACGAAAGAACGCCATCCCGGGTCCCGCAGCAGGGATGCCAGGCCCGGGAGCCGCGCTATGGGCTGGGTCAGGCGGGCGGCGGCGCTCTGTGAGATGTAGCCTCACGTCAGGCCTACGTGCAGACGGTTGGAAAGATGATGCGTAGTGCACGTGATGTCATGACGAGGAGGAGGAAGGGGAATAATAATACTAACCTGCACAAAAGTACTAAAGAGAAGAAGAAGAAGAAGAAGAAGAAGACGGAGAAAACAGAAACATCCCCCCGACCATCCGCCCTCGACGGGCGGTCACACTTCTACCGTGGACCTGGGAGGCGGAGGAGAGGGGGAACACGAGGAGAGGGCGGAGGAGAAGGAGGAGGAGGATGTCGAGGAGGAAGGGAGAGAAACGAGAAGGATGAGGAGGCCAAGGAAGACGAATGGAGAGTCAAGATGAGAGGCGGGAGGGTGAGGAGAACGGGGGAGGAGTACGACGACGAGGAGGAAGGGAGGATGATGAAAAGAAAGGAGCGCTAGAGAGAAGGATGGCCAGTGGAGGGAGAGGAGGGGGAGGAGGGACGAGGACAAGGAGAGAAGATGAGGATGTCCTCGTCTTCGTCGTTGTCCTCCTCCTCCTCCTCCTCCGCCTCCTCCTCCTCCTCCTCCTCCTCCCCCTCCCCCTCCCCCTCCCCCTCCGATCCGCATCATATCTCATATCTCTCTTCCGACCTGGGAAGAGGAGGCGCCTGGCTTGTCCCTGTCCATCAGGAAGGAGGCTGGCATGCCCAGCGCCTTCTCCTTGTCGCCCTGGGCGAAGAACTCCTGCTCCAGGCAACCCACGAACCTGAGGCTCAGACAAATGGGTTGGGATGGATAGAGGAAGAGGCGTGGGACAGACCGGGAGGATGGGGGAGAAAGGGAGGAGGATGAGAAACATGAGATGACCGCCGTCATATCCCGTGAAGTTCGCGCGGATCCAATTGTGGCTTTGGCGTTTGCTTCGGTGGATCAGATTCCTCGGAAGAAGAATCTACAGGCCAATGTGGCTGGGGACAGCAGCCCGCCTCGTGGTTCCGGGCAGGCAGCGCGGTCCGGCGGAAGGGGGCGAAGAGGGGAGAAGCAGGCAGACGACGACGAACGCCCAGGCGGGAGGCCATGGCCGGCGGGGCGGGCGGGCAGCAAACGGGCCAGGCGGAAACAGCAGGCAGGAAGCAGGAGAAAAGGAAAGGGAGGGAAGCAACAAGCAGAAGCGGAGGGGAAGCAGGGGGGAGGAAGAGGAGGAGGAGTAGGGGGAGGAGGAGAAGGAGGAGCAGCAGCAGGAGGAGATACCGTAACTAGGGACGAGCACGAGTGTGAGGAAGAGGAGGGTGAGAGGAAGGAGATGGGGAGGGGGAGGAGCAGGGAGGAGGCGAGGATGCGGTGGTTAGGGAGAAGAGAAGGAGGAGGAGGAGGAGGAGGAGGAGGAGGAGGAGGAGGAGGAGGAGGAAAAGGAATGGGAAAAGGCATACAAGTTAAATCTGAGGCTTCGCCTCCGATTCTGCGGCTCCTCCTCCTCCTCCTCCTCCTCCTCCTCCTCCTCCTCCTCTCTGAAGCTTCTCCTGACCGCCACTTCCCTCCATCACGCCTGCGAAATAATCCCTTTGGGAACTCGGCCTGCAACCGTCCACAGCAACACCAACAAAAACAGCCCCTGGTCTCGGAGGCCTCAGGAAGTCCAGGGCCACGGACGACCCCAGAGGCACCGCTAGAGGCCTCTGGAGGTCTCCAAGGGGGCATCCTGAGTCCAACACACGGAGAGGGGGGAATCTTAAGAGAAAGCCAGGACGAGGATGACAGCGGGTGAGAAAAAATAGAGGATCTCTGAGGTCCCGTGGCTCCGGAGGATGTATCGGGCGCCGCGGCCTTCTCAGAGCGTTTCAAAACGCTCAGAAAACGCTTCAGACCGCCCTGGAACGGACTTATCCCTGTCCTAGCCCGCCCGAGATCTCCCTCTTGGACGCCCGAGTGATCCGGGATAACTTCAGTCCCGGGTGACACCGGCTTGGGCCCCCGAGGCGCGAGCCAGGAGTTACCCCTAACCACCCCCAGCCCGTATGGCTCGGGAGTGGTTGGCCCACTACCGTTGCGCGCCAGAGGAGAGACACACACAAATCTCGGGGAGTCAGGCGGCAACTCGTGGGAAGTCTTCGCAGGAGCGGTTGAGTGCTGCCAGGCCCGAGTTGGGGGCCACTGACACGGACCAAGGCGCATCTGGAGCCTAGGATCAGGCGGGATGGAGTGGAATTGAGCCAGATCTGGATGGATGCGAAGCCGGACTGGGCCAGCATTCGACCAGGGGTACACCAGCGCCGACTCAAAGTCTGGAGCCTCCCAGGAGCTGCATCCTCGAGGGTTTGGGCCGCATGTGCGCCGCGAGGACCGCGCCCAGGGTCCAAACGCACTGTGTCTTCTGAACGCCAACCATCAGTGTCTGAATCTCGGTCGGGCATGTAATCCTACAGTCCAGTCGGATTTTGGAGGAAACATCAAAAAATAAAAAAGCATTCAAAAACAAAATAAACATAATGGAAAAATCGTACCCGTAGTATTTGTTGACTGTTATTGAATATTCCTCCTGTAGAGGGACACTCCCGATTTAACTCTTAATCGAAGAACACGAAACGGCAAACACATAAACTTTATCAGCGGTTCGCGTGGATTTCTGGGATCTGAGCTGGATCCCCCTCATTGGCGCGCGGAACGCGCCAGGGGCGGCGCCGGCGGGGGGGGGCCCAGCGCGGATCCGAGAAATCCACGCCGACCGCCAAAAACTTGTCGGAGATGGACAGAACCCGCTTTGGTAAAACGTGGTTGGAGTGGAAACGACCTCGGGCCCAAATCTGGCGGGCGCAAGCCTGGAAAATGACGGCCGCGGGGTGTCAGGGTGGGGACTCTGTCCAACCCCGAGCTCATGTTCATGCCGTTTTTTCTCCTCTCCGGCTACAGCGGCCCCACTCCCAGGGAGAGAGCCTCAGGTGCGCCGCGAGGCCGAGGGTGAGGTGGCCGAGGTCCGCGCCCTTGAGCGCCAGCTGCAGCAGCAGCACGGCCTCCTCGGGACAGGCACGGGGGCAGGCAGTCGAAGCGCTGCCACGAGCGAGCCTGGATCAGGAACGGGGCCGCCTGTCTTCCAGCAGCCAACGGGGGGGCTGTCGAGGTCCAGCATCCGCGGGAACGGACCCTGGCCGCCAGGACATGGAGGGCAGCAGCTCAGAGGGCCGCCACCAGGTGCACGCCGAAGGCGAGCACCATGAGCGGAGGAGGGGGGGGATCGGGGCCGACCCTGCGCGCAAGCGGCGCCTCGATTTCCCATAGAAACCCAGAAGGACAACCTGAGAAAAAAACAAAACCATCCAGGAGCGCGGAGCCCCTCCACGACGAGAAGGGTCCCTGATTCAGCGGCCCGACTGTACGCGCAGCCGGCCGCCTGCCCGCCCCCCGCGGCCCTCCCTGGGCACCGGAGGAAGGTTGGCGACGCGCAGAGGGGGGTTCAATGTGTGCCACTCCGCCCCAAACATGCTCGCGCCGTGAAGAAGATCAAGACGGGAAATTGTTCGTCGTCTTCGGCCACTGGGGGGGGGCCTCGCCAGGCCCCGGGACCGTCAACAAATGGCTCGGGATGAAAAGTCGGCGTTTTCTCATTGGGCGTTTCGACATTGGGCGGAAGGGGGGACGGAGGGGGGGTCTAGCTCTGGACCTCTGCTTAAGACGATGTTTGCAACCGTGCGTTCCACCTGCTTGAAACAGGCGCCGAGGGAGGGGGGTGGGGAAGCGGGTGCGATGGCCCGCGCCAATCGGCACAACAATGAATAAGAAAACATCACAAACGGGCCCCAGAGAAAGGTTTGGGACTTCCAGGAGCTCCGTATTGAACAAAAATAAGAAATCGCATGTCAGAGGCGCGGGTTTGCTCGGCTTCGGGGCCAGCGGGCCTCATGGGTCCGTCCTGCTGCGGAGGAATGCCGCAGAAGGAGGTGAAGCGAGGGGGAGCCTCTTAGAAGGCCATGGTGGGATCTTGGAAGGCCCTTCTGAGAAGCTTTCCTAGGCGGCTCCCTAAATTTGTGCACTGCCTTTGGCCAGCATGCTGCTTCTCCCACTGGAGCCACAGAATTCTCCCATTTGTGAACCTTTGTTTCCCATCAGTTGGACGAGGATATTGATCTTGGAGCTTTGATTGCAATCGGCGTGTCCCTGCCTTCTTGAAATGCGCAAGCAAATTAACAAGAAATTGATTTTCCTGATGGTCAACCATGTGGACATATCCCCAGGAGGGCCTCGGCCAACGAAGTGGGTGCGCTGTTGGAGAAACAAGCAGCTCTCTGTCAAGATGAAGCAAGCATCCGAACGACAGGAAACAGCGAGAAAGCGCCTGGCACCTCCCTCTGTGGGCTCCTCTCTGTTTGGGCGCCGTGCGACTTCAACGTTCGTGTCTCTGTGGGTTCCTCTCTCATCGGGCGCCGTGCGACTCCCACTCGCGCGTCTCTGTGGGTTCCTCTCTGCTTCGGCGCCCGCCGCTTCCCACTTTGGTGTCCTCTCTGCTTGAGCGCTGTGCGCCTTCCACTTTTGTGGCTGTGTGTTCCTGTCGGTTTGGGCGCCCTGCGTCTAGCACTTCCACATCGTGACAAGTGGACAATGTTCTGCCATGGTGTACTCGATTCCTCTCGTGGGCGAGCCGATGTGCGTCATAACTGAGTCCCAACTGTCGTGGGATGAACTTTACTTTGCCAACGGCGGATTGACGTTTGCACGCCGACGGCTGCAAATATCCCGTGTCCACTCGGATAAAACGCCACCGGATGTGCGAGCCAAACTAAACCGCGAACGTGGCACCCGCGCGCGAACTAGCTGAATACCAAGCGTTTTTCAAGTGAGTAGCACCCCACAAACTCTGCGAATAACATGTGGCGTGCGGTATGAATGCGCAAACCCGCTGTCAAACACTCCCATCGTCGGCGGGCTCGCTATCGCGGCCGCGGCGCGGGCGTCCAATCGACGACCGCGAATGCCAACCGAAATATGTATACGGGCGAAACGTAATAGGACACACATCATCATAAATAACCCGATTTACGATGTGCAATGTATGTCGACCACTGTACGTGGTGCAATTTTTTGGTGCAGTCTTTACGGCGCGATTGATTTTTACCAACCGAGAAGACACATCACATGTTCTTGCAGACATCCCACCCACCCACCCGCAACTTGGTTTCCAAAACCCATGCGGTGGCGATTGCGATGCATGCTTGGCGCTAGCTGGTGCATCTCCCTGGCCGCGCTAGCCCAAGCACGCGCGCGCAGCGGCCAACTAGTTTGGCGCGACCGACGCGAACACGGTGGCGCTGACCGCTCGGCACATCCCAGCGGGCACTTCAGTGCGAGTCGTCGACTTGGACGGGCGCGGTAACATGGCAACGTCGACAACGGTAGACATGATGATGATAGCGATGCTGCTGACGATGCTGACGGCGACGACGGGGGAGCCAGTGACGGCGCCGAGGCTGATCACGCCGACGACGATGGCGGCGTCTTCGCGTCGGTGATGAAGGTTTTGGAAGGAGTTCGACATGCGCGCGCGGCAGACACGCGAGTGGCCGCAAGGTGTTATTTGACACGGATCGTGCCACCGCAGCGCGCGGGAAAGGGCGTTCGAACGATGTCGACAAGCGCGCGCGAAGCTCGTTTGGCAATCTGTTATGGCAATGGTAAAAAATATTCTTAACATAAACGCGCAAACTGGTTTGGGACATCCGTGTTGCGAAACCGTATGTTTATACATGTGTTTGGACACTCGATTTCAAACTCCTTACGAAACCGAAAAACTTTGAACGAATCTGGCGTGCGCGCGCGACGACGCGCGCGTATGCACTTCGTCTCTTTGTTGTGTTAATTTCTATTGGAAACTTGTGATTGTTTAAAAACGAATGCGCGCATCATATATGTTACAGAAGATGGCGGCGGGGGGGTCGATTCCGGCCTGGCTGGGATGGTACGAACTCAAATTTAGGATGGACGATGGGGCAGAATCGTGTAAATTGAAATACGAATGGGGGGTGGATAATCCTGGCGGAGGGGGGGCGGGAGATTCTATTCTCTTTTTAGACAGGAGAACCTGTGGGATGCTATCTACGTGGTGCGATATCCGTGGTGCACTCTATGCGGAGCGGCCCTGGTTGTGCCATGTATGTGTTGCAATCTACGTTGTGCAGCCGAGAAGGTGCAAACTATGCGGTGCAATGCACCTTGCCGAACTTTGTCGACTCCACTGCTCGCACAATCGCCCCGCCCGCCCGCCCGCAACTTGGTTCGCAAAACCCACGCGGAAACCAGTGCGATGAGTGCTTGTCGATGGTCAATTTGTGCGGCCGCGCTAGCCCGCGCTTGCTCGCGCGCGCAGCGGCCAGCTAGTTTGGCGCGGCCTGCGCGAACGCGGTTGCGCTGACCGCTCGGCACATCCCAGCTGGCACTTCAATGCGAGCGGGCGACTTGGGCGGGCACGGTATCATGTCAACATCGGCGCCGGTGGACACGACGATGACAGTAACGATGCTGGTGGCGATGCTGACGGCGACGGCGACGGTGCTGATCACGCCGACGACGACGACGACGGCGACAACAACGACGACGACGACTTCGCGTCGGTGATGAACATTTTGGAAGGAGTTCGGCACGCGCGCGCGGCAGGCGCGCGACAGTAGCCCGCATGGTATGTTTCGACACGGGTCGTGGCAACCCAGCACACGCGCAAGGGCGCGCAAACAAGCGCGAAGCCCGTTTGGTAGCATGTTGTGAAAATGTTGAATAGCCCTATGGCTTTCTCAAGAACTCGCAAAAAAAAAAACGCAAGCTTTTCTGGGAAATCCGCGTTGCGAAACCATATGTATCTAGAATGTGTTTGGACACTCGATTTTGAAACCCTGACGAAACCGACGATGTTTGAAAGATTTCGGCATGCGCGCGCGTCGACACGCGCGTACGCACTTCGTCTCATCTCTTGCACGGGACCCTTGGCAACTTGCGCGTCGTCTCATTTCTTGCACTTCGTCTCATTTGCGATCAACGAGTGCGCGCATAGAATATGTTGCAGAAGATGGCGGGGGGATGATATGAGTTCGTATTCAGGATGGGGTATGCGGCCAAAACATATGTACATTGAAATGCGAAAGAATGAAGGGTTATTCCCGCGGGGGGGGTCGAGTCCACTCGCTTTAAGGGGGGAATTGATTTCTGCCCCCGGTAAAGTGTCAAGTCTGCCGTTCGCGCAATCACCCTACCAACCCGCCCGCCACTATATTTGCAAAACCCATGCGGCGGCGATTGCGATGGGTGCTTTATGTTGGCTGGTGCAACTCTGTGGCCGCGCTAGCCCGCACATGCTCTCGCGCGCAAGGCGGCCAAATAGTCAGGCGCGACCGACGCGGGCGCGGTGGCGCTGACCGCTGGGGACTTCCCAGCGGAAACTCGAGTGCCAGTCGGCGACTTGGGCGGGCGCGGGATCATGGGGACGTCGACAACTCTAGACGCGATGATGGTAGTAGCGATGATGGTGTCGATGGTAACGTTGAGGACGGCAATGCCAATGACGGCGCCGATGCGGATCACATCGGTGGCGATGACGATGTCCTCGCGTCGGTGATGAAGGGTTTGGGAAGAGTTCGACACGCGCGCGACCGACGCGCCCGAATGGCCCGCGTGGTTTTATTCGACACGGGCCGTGCCCCCCCACCCCCCCCCCCGCGCGCGCTCAAGGGTGCACGAACGATTTCGGCATGCGACGCGAAAGGCCCGCTTGGCGAGAACTGATGACGATGTTGAAAACCGATGGCGTTCTCGGAATTTGTACGAACGCACGCGCATGTTCACTTTTTCATTGACACTGCAGAAAAATGTGCGGCATGCCCGCGCGACGACGCGCGCGCGCCCACTTCGTCTTTTCTGTTGCGCGGGATTCTTGCGACAACAGAACTCCCGGGCGTTCGAACGATGTCGTCACGCGCGCGCAAGAGGCCCCTTGGGCCCGATTTGCTGAAAGCGTTGAAAAAAATGTTCGTCTTGAGAATTCGCAAGACCGGGGCGGCGTACTAATTTTAAATCTCCCACCGCGAAACCAGTGTTTTTTGCCGGCGCGCTCGATTTTCATGGCCTTGCGGTGTTTGAGGTTTGCGTCAGATTTCGGCATGCGCGCGCGACGACGCGCGCGCGTGCACTTGGTTCCTTCGTTCAGGATGGATGCTTGGAAACGAATGATACTTGATCAACGAGTGCGCGCGCAGAGTATTTGTTGCAGAGGAAGGGGGAGGGGGCGATAAGGATTTGCCTGGCACGATATGAACTCAGACTTCGGACAGGGCAGTATCATATGCAAATTACAATGCGAAAGTACCGCGAGTCAAGTCCGCAGGGGGGGGAGGTAGATCCAAATATTCTTTGAGAACCGATGTTGAAGAAATCGGAATTGTCAACTCCACTGCTCGAGCAATCATCCGACGCGCCCACCCCCCACCTGGTTTGCAAACCGATGCGGCGGCGATGTCGGTGGGCGCCCGGCACTTGCCGGCGCGCCCCCGCGGCCGCGCCGGCGCTTAGTGAGCCCGTGTTGCCGTTTTCCTGCTGGTTCCGGCGCCGTCCGCTCCCCGGTTCCATCGGCGTTGTTTTTTTTATTTACTTATTGCAAATTCCAGTTCCAGCTCCAGGTCTGGGGCCCGTCTGTGTTCGCCGTTTCTGGTTGCCGTTTCCTTGCAGCTTCCACTTTCTAGCAGCGCTTGTTCGGCAACGGCGACAGAGCGGCCCCGCTGTTCCCGGGCCCCGCTGGGCGCTGGCGCGCGCAAGCTCGCGCGCGCAACGGCCAGCTAGTTCGACGCGACCGACGCGACCGCGGCGGCGCCCGCCGCCGGGAACTTCCCATCGCCAGCGCGTAAACACATGCCGCGCCGGCGCGCGGGCAGCGCGAATCAGTGACTCGGGCGGGCGCGCGCCAAGTTCACGCGGGCGACGGCGGACGCGACGGCGACGGCAGCGACGACGGCGATGACGATGACGACGACGACGGCAGAGCCAATGACGGCCCCGATGCTGGTCGCGCCGCAACGACGTTGGCGGCCGCGCGTCGGCGACGTCGGCGCACGCGCGCGACGACGCGCTCTCGTCGACATCGACGTGTCGCTGGCAACGGAATATGAGAACCGAGTAATTTAAGATGGATGGATTTGCGCACGTAATGTTATTCATCAATGATCAGAGACGGTGGCGATGACGGAATTCTCTGGGATGGTGCGATTTCATCCTTCGAATGGAGAGCGGGGCAGAATCGCATGCAATCTGAATTTCTCCGGGCGGGCGATCATTCCGGGGGGTGGAATTATGCTCCTTCTAAAACAAAGAACCCGCGCGGCGCGTCAACGCGGCGCGAATGCGCGAGGCCGCGAGGAGGCGGCGACGGCGACAACATAGCCGCCAGAGAGACAATCTGGCCCGGACACAGGGCGGCGACGACGCAGCCGCCAGACGGACAATCGGGCCCATGCGACGACGGGCGGCGACGAGGCGTTGATGGGGCGGCGGCGGCGACATCGCAGGCGCCAGACCGACGATCAGCCCCAGCTCCACACCGGAAAAGCCAGAAACCTCACAGTGGAGGCCCATGCCAAGAAACGCCGTGGTTGCCTCCAAAGTGCCCTGGGCCCCTTGGGTTTCGATGGTTTTGCCGCAAAAAGCGCGGCGCTCCCGCGCCAAAATCACTGGGCGCCCCGGAGTTTCAGGGCTGGGCTTCTCGTGGAAGGTTTCTTGCGGTCGGGCCCCCAGCGTAAGTTCCAGCGCCGTTCGGGAAGGACTCTTCCCAGTCGAGCCCCTAGACGCGACGGCGGGGCGGGCCGGTCGCCCGCCTCGAGACGCCCCCCCCGCGCGCGGCCCTGAGTTTGAAATTCGCGACGGTTCGGCGGATGGAAGGCGGGCGGTGTTCAGTATGCGGTTCTCGTCTGGGCGCTGCGCGCGCACTCATCTGGACAGCGCGCGAGATGTCCGCGGATGGAGAGCGGGCCGTTTTCACTGCGTGGCTCTCGCCTTTAGCGCAGAGCAAACTGTGTGATAACCAATCGCAACTACTTCGCGGATGGAAAGCGAGTCAAATTTTGGCCCGCGCAAGCCCCCGGCAGCGCGTCACCGGCAATGCCCGGTGCCCAATCTGCGCGGAGCAACAAACTATGTTGTGCAATGTATGGTGCGCCTTATATGTGGTTCTATCAATCTGCGCGGTTCAATCAATGCAGCTCCATTGGTTTTCTAGATTTGTGGACTTGTCAATTCCACTGCTCGCGCAACCACCCCGCCCGCCCACCTGCAATTTCGGCCGTGGAACCCATGCAGCGGCGACTGCGCGCAAGCTGCCGCAAGCTCGCGCGCGAAGCGGCCAACTAGTCCGGCGCGACAGACGCGGCCGCGGCTGCGCTCGCCTGCGGGCCCCCCCCGACGCGTCTCGTAGGCCGCGCTGGCGCGCGGGCGCTTCAGCGCGAGCCGCCGACTCGGACTGGCGTGATGCCGTGGCAACGCCGACAACAACAGGCACGATGATGATGGTAGCGACGAGGGGTGGCGATGACGACGACGACGGAGGCGACGCCAATGAGGGCACCGATGCTGATCACGCTGGTGACGATGATGGCGCCCACGTGTCGGTGACGACGGTTTGGGGGGCATTTCGACGCGCGCGCTCGACCGACGGGCGCGGGCGCCCCGCCTTGCGTCATTCGACGGGGATCGCGCCCCTCCCCCCCACCCCCTCAAGCAAGCGCGCAACGGCGTTCGGATGTTTTCGACACGCGCGCGCGACAGGCCAGTTTTGCCGCAATCAACGCACGCGGCGCTCGTGGTAAATCGCAATAGCACGCGAATCCATTTGAGGCCTCACGTTGCAAAGCCGCTGGTTGTTATCATGCGTGCCCAGAGAAACGGACCTTGAAATCTCTGCGACACCTACGATTTGGTTGGGGGACTTCCTGCACGCGCGAGCCACGACACGCGCGCGTCGACTTCGCGTCGCATGCGCGCAAAGGGCCACTGAAAACAATGTTTCTCTCAACTGGCAAACTGGCGATGGCGTGAAATAGATTGTCAGGGGTGGACGGGGCGATGACGGCAGTCCTCGGGGCGGCGTGGCTTCATGTTTGAAATGAGCGATGAGGCAACCTCCTATAACAGTTATATGATGCCCCGGGGGCGATGAAGCCAGGGAGGTGTGGATCCGAATTTCTGTTGAAAACAAAGAACTTATGCTGTGCAGCCGGGGTTGAGGAAGCATTGCTGCGCCATCAGCGCTGCGCAATCTATGTGGCGCGGTGCACGCAAAATTATGTTCAAAAGCTTGGGGTCGCCAAATCCACTGCTCGCGCAATCGCCCCCCCAGCCAACCGGCAACTTGGTTTGCAAAACCTATGCCGCGGCAGTTGCGATGACTGCTTGGCGCTCGCTGGCGCATCGCTGCGGGCGCGCGCAACGGCAAACTAGTCCGGCGCGACCGACGCGACCGCGGTGGCGCGGGCCGCTGAGGGTATCTCAGCGCGTCTCGCAGGCCGCGCTGGCGCGCGGGCACTTCAAAGCGAGTTGCCGGGTCGGGCGGGCGCGGTGTCATGAAAATGTCTACAACGGCAGAGACGTGAAAATAGTAACGAAGTCGGTAACGATGGTGACGACGCCGACGGCGAGGCCAATGGCGCCCCCGATGCTGGTCACGCCAATGACGATTATTTGTGTTGCGTGTCGGTCACGACGGTTTTGGGAGGATTTCGACATGCGCGCTCGACCGACGGGCGCGGGCGCACCGCATGGTATTATTTACCAGGGAGTGTACCAGCTCCAGCGTTTGCGAAACTGTCAAATGTCTTCGGTATGGGCGAACGAAAAATGCGAATTTGGTAGCAAGTGGTCCACATGTTCAGTAACCTGGTGCGGTTTCGCAAAGACTCGCAACAACACGCGCGTGCATACCTCTGTTGTTGGAAAGACCTGGTTGCAAAACCATTGGTTTTCATATGTGTTCGGGGGACTCAACCTTGAAATCCGTACGGCACCTACGGTTTTGAAAGATTCACGCATGCACTCTCGACGCCGCGCGCGGGTCGATCTTGCTCTGTTTGTTGCAACAGACTAGTTGGAACTGCTGCGTTTTGATAAACGCGTTAGCGCGTATATCATTATGTCAGGAGTGAGGGAAAGGAGTTGGTAAGGGCACTCCGTGGGATGGTATGGACTCGTTCTTGATATGAACGATGGGGCACAACCGCATGGATCTTGCACGATCACAACAAGCAGCGCGAATACTGGAATAGGAATCCTAAATTTGGATCTGGGAAAATTTACGTGGTGCAACATATGCGGTGCAATCTACGTTGTGCAATTTCGGCGGTGAGGAGGCGGCGACGGCGACAACATAACGGCCAGACCGACAATCAGGCCCAGAGGACGGGCGGCGACGAGGCGGCGGCGGCCATAACATAGCCGCCAGACCGACACAACCCCCCCCCCAGACGACGGGCGGCGACGAGGCGGCGACGGCGACAACACATAACCGCCAGTCCGGCCCCCCCAGTTCCTCAGGAGAGGCATGAGAAACCCTACGGCAGGTTCGTGTCGTGCCGACCCCAGCGTTGGTTTTTGACACCGCAGGGATCGTTCAACCTTGAACGATCGGGGAAATGCCCGACTGAAAAATAGCCTCGAGCCACCCCCCAGGCCCTGACCCTGAGACCCCATGACGTCCATAGATTTTTGCTGAGGGAGCGTCGCGCGTTCCACAGCAAAACAATCGAGGCAAGCAGAGTGTTGTTTAGCATGGGTTTCCACAGTAGGCCGCACGACCATCAGCCAGCTTGATCCAGGGAGGAAGACAGCCTCTCCACCCGGATGAAGCAGCGAGCATCGAGCCCCCCCCCCCCAGGCTGGCTCCCCAGTGAAAGGGATGGTTCCCTGGTGGAGGCCTGTTAGTAGGAGCCACGCAAAGCCGCTTAGAAGCCTCGCAGAGGCCTCTTAGGAGCGCAGAGGTCTAGTAGGAGCCTCGCAGGGGTCTCTTAGGAGCGTCGCAGAGGTCTCTTGGGAGCCTCGCAGAGGCCTCCGAGGTTAGAAGCCTCGCAGAGGCCTTTCATGAGCGTCGCAGAGGCTTCTTAGGAGCCTCGCAAAGGCTTCTCAGGAGCCTCGCAGAGGACTCTTGGGAGCGTCGCAGAGTCTTCTTAGGAGCCTCGCAGAGGCCTCTCAGGAGCGTCGCATAGGCTTCTTAGGAGCCTCGCAAAGGCTTCTCAGGAGCCTCTGCGAGGCTCCTCAGGAGCGTCGCAGAGGCCTATGAGGAGCAAGTGCAGGGCTCCTCACGCTGGAGAAATTCCACCGGGGAACTCTTTCCAACTTCTACGGGGGAACCATCCGTTTCACCGGGGAAGCAACCCTTTCACCGGGGAGCAACATTTTCACGGCCCCGACCCCTTGGCCCCCAGCCCCCCCGCCCAGCGCGATCGCGCCCTTGGATCCCCGCGCAGGAGAACGCGGTCGCCTGCCCCCGGCCCCCGACGGCAGAGCGGGGGGAAGACGGCAGGCGTGGCCCAACATAGAAGGCAAAAAATCCACCCCATAAGAACCACACCGACAAGCGAGGCCGTTTCGTAAACGCACCCAAAGAAGGAATCGAACAGGACAGGGCTGTTTAGGAAACGCCCAGGGCCGTTCAGTAAACGCCAAGTATAGCGTCCGGGTGTTTTTTCTTCCTTTGGTAACAGGAGAGGATGCGAGGGGGGGAAGGGGCAGGGTCTGATCGGGTCGGGCGAAGGCGAAGGCGGGGGGAGGAAGCAGAGGTGTGTGTGTGTGTGTGTGTGCGTGTTGTGGGTTGTGTGTCGTGTGTTGTGTGTTGTGTGTTGTGTGCGTGTTGTGTGTGTGTGTGTTGTGTATGCGTGTGCGTGCGTGCGTGTGTGTATAGCGCGTCAGCTGCATGCAGCTGGTGGTCGCCAGGGCCCCGTGAACAAGGACCTTGCTACACGAGGACACCTGCGCGCCTCAGAAGAAGCTGCAACCGCGGGGCGAGAAATCCGCCGAACTTGTTTCTTTTTGAAACGGATCTTGCGGACTCCTGCCGTCTTGCAGACTCCTGCCGTTTCGGTCTCCGCGAGCTGGGGGGGGGATTAGTTTTGCTTTCCACGGTCGGGGATCCAGGACGTTCTGGACGCATGTGTCTAGGGTCAGGACTCGGGGCGGCAATGCCACTTTCTCGCCAAGGTGAGGGCGGGACTAGATTTCTTGTTTCGTTTTACAAAAAAACATAAACATACAGCGTCTGGCGCTCCGCGCGGAATTCTTGGATCTGCGCTGGACCCCCCTCCCTGGCGCGCGCCAGGTGCGGCGCCGGAGGCGCCGCTGGGGGCCCAGCACGGAGCAAGGGAATCCGCGCGGAGCGCCAACATTTTCTGGTCATGGCGTCTTTTCTTCTTCGAGGGACGCGAGCAGGGCGGGAGGGAGGGACGGTTCGACTTCGACTACACGCAGGACTGGCCCCAGGCCCGAGCGACCTGTGGTGCGCGGCTTGCCGATCGATGCCTGCGATGCAGCGAAGGCGGCCCGCGCACCCGTGTCCTCCCCCGCGAGCCGCGCAGCACAGGTCCCTCCGGCGCGGGGCCTCGCCTGCGCGCCGCCGGACCGACGGGGGAAGGCGCTCCCCGTCCTCGGGCGTGCGGGGCACGAAGTCGCCGCCCTCGGGAGCCGCCTGGGAGGCGCCACCCGGCGGCGTGACCGCCGGTGCGCTGGCGGCCTTGTCCAGGGCGGCTGCGAAGGCCCCGAGCATGCTCTTGTCGGAGGACGTGTCGGTGCCGAGGACCAGCTGCAGGAAGAGGGCGCGGAGGCGGCGCAGCTCCTCCCGCGGCAGCGCGGCCAGGAAGTCGAGCCCCGGGCGCCGCAGCAGCGCGAACGCGGCGGCCGCGTGGTGGTTCTCGTTCACCTGGCTGTCGTTGTAGCGCACTGCGCGCTCGTGGCCTGGTCAGTGGGCCCTGGAAGCGGCAATGCCAGATTTCACCGCTTCCGAGCAGCTGCCTCTTGGCCATGGACACGGCCACAGAAACTACACCGCGAAACGGGGGAAGAACGGTTCAGCGAAACGGCCAGGGCTGTCCGGGGATCCGAAGACTGGCTCGAGAGCGGTTCGGATCCGGCACCAAAGCTGCGTTCTCGAGCAAGCCCCCAGATAGAGGAACTGGAAATGGCACCACAACAGCACCGGAAACCTCAAGAAAACAACGGGGCCAGAGACGGGACGCACAAAGACATACTAGTACGATACATACTTGCTGGAGGAGCGCGTCCGACCCGAACATTAGTAACCCATCTTGTAGTGTATCGTTTTCCAAGCGGTGTGGCCACAAAGCGCCGGCCACGACGCATATTCCCCAATCAGAGCTTGCCTCTGTAGGGGTCCTAGCGGATTAAAGGGTTAGGTGAAGTTGGTCGCCGATTTCGGTGGCCGGGCCCGGGTGCCCGGGGGTGCCCGGGTGCCAAGGGGTGCCCAATAGCCCAATAGCCCAGTAGCCCGATAGCCCTATAGCCCTATAGCCGTATAGCCCCATAGCCCTGTAGCCCTATAGCCTTATATCCCTATAGTCCTAATAGCCTTATATCCCTGTAGCCCCATAGCCCATATAGCTCTATAGCCCCGTAGCCTTACGGCCCTATAGGTCACAATCCTATAGCCCTATAGCCCTATAGCCCGATAGCCCTATAGCCCTATAGCCCGATAGCCCTATAGCCCGATAGCCCTATAGCCCTATAGCCCTAAACAAATGATTGGGGCTTTTCTCCGGTATCATACTATACTATTCGGGGTGACGCGCACATAGTACTGGTATGTTGGGGTGACGCCGAAGAGAATGCAAAAGAAACGGAACCTCGAACACGGTAATCAAAAAGGCTGCCGTTTCAGTCCAAGGGCCCACTGAGCCCGTGGCCCGTGCGCACCAGGAAGTCGTTCGTGCAGCCGGGGTGCTCGTAGTCGTGGCAGGCGGCGGCCAGCAGGCACGCCATGGCCTCGAGCGCTCCGTCCGCTGCGGCCGCACCCTGGCAAGATCAGTCAACATCGAATCGGGACCTCCTTCATCTCCTCCTCCTCCTCCTCCTCCTCCTCCTCCTCTGCCTCCTCCTCCTCCTCCTCGTGCTCCTCCTTCTCCTGCTTCTCCTTCTCCTCCTCCTCCTCCTCCTCCTTCTCCTCCTCCCTCCACCGCCCGCCCCATGTCCCAATGGAGGCCAGTTCACAAGAAACCCTCCAAAAGAAACCCAACCCTGAGACCCCAGGACGTCCTTGGCTTTCTGGTGTCGGAGCGTCACGCTTTCCATGGCAAGACCATCGAAACCCAAAAAACCCAGGGCACCCT
Source organism: Prorocentrum cordatum (assembly GCA_963575745.1). Taxonomy (NCBI): domain Eukaryota; class Dinophyceae; order Prorocentrales; family Prorocentraceae; genus Prorocentrum; species Prorocentrum cordatum. The sequence continues at coordinate 1,138,984 of CAUYUJ010006669.1, read as the reverse complement.
GGAGGCAAGCAGGGTGTTTCTTGGCATGGGCTCCCACTGTACGTCGGATCAGGCCGAACTGGCACGGAGTCGACATCGAAGCGGGTCGGCCGCGTCAAGATGCGCAGCACCGCCGTGCAGGCATCGGGCCACGTCCGGATCGTCGGCAAGCCGGAATCAAATCGGATCGATCCCACCGGAATCGATATGCAAACGTTTTTTCCCCGGCCATCCTGTGGTGTTGGGTCCTCGTTTTGAAGAGACATCGCCCCGCGTCTCCTTCCTCCCGCTGCCCACTTCCTCCACCTCTCATCATCATCATCATCATCATCATCATCATCATCATCATCATCATCATCATCATCATCGTCATCGTCATCGTCATCATCATCATCATCAGCAGCATCATCATCATCAGCAGCATCATCACCATCATCAACATCATCATCATAATCATCATCATCAGCATCATCATTATCTTCATCCTCATCATCAGCATCAGCATCATCATCATCAGCATCCTCATCCTCATCCTCATCCTCCTCATCCTCATCCTCATCCTCATCCTCCTCCTCATCATCATCAGCATCATCATCGTCGATATCGGAATCATCATCATCGTCATCATCACCATCATCGTCGTCAACATCGTCGTTATCGCCGCAATCATCATTACCGCCAGCATCGTCATCATCATCATCATCATCATCATCATCATCATCATCAGCAGCAGCAGCAGCAGCAGCATCCTCATCATCATCGTCGGTGCACCCCTCACGATGATCGTGGCCCCATGGGGAGCTTTGCCGAAGGCCCCAGTGGAGCAGCCCGCATGCGTCACGCACACCCATTTCGGCACACCCCTCACACGTTTCGTGGCCCCATAGGGAGCTCCGCCGGAGGTCCCAGTGGCGCAGCCCGCATGCGTCACGCACACCCAGTTCGGCACACCCCTCACAGGTTTCGTGGCCCCATACGGAGCTCCACCGAAGGTCCCAGTGGCGCAGCCCGCATGCGTCACGCACACCCATTTCGGCACACCACTTACACGTTTCGTGGACCCATAGGGGGCTCCACCGACCAGCCCAGTGGCACAGCCCGCATGCGTCATGCACACCCATTCCAGCACACCACTCAAAAGCTTCGTGGCCCCATACGGAGCTCCACCGAAGGTTCCAGTGGCGCAGCCCGCATGCGTCACGCACACCCATTTCGGCACTCCCCTCACACGTTCCGTGGCCCCATACGGAGCTCCACCGAAGGTCCCAGTGGCGCAGCCCGCATGCGTCACGCACACCCATTTCGGCACACCTGTCACACGCTTCGTGGCTCCATAGGGAGCTCCACCGAAGGTCCCAGTGGCGCAGCCCGCATGCGTCACGCACACCCATTCTGGCACACCCCTCACACGTCTCGTGGCCCCAAAAGGAGCTGCACCGAAGGTTCCAGTGGCGCAGCCCGCATGCGTCACGCACACCCATTTCGGCACACCCCTCACACGCTTCGCGGCCCCATACGGAGCTCCACCGAAGGCCCCAGTGGCGCAGCCCGCATGCGTCACGCGCCATAGGGAGCTCCACCGAAGGTCCCAATGGCGCAGCCCGCATGCGTCACGCACACCCATTTCGGCACACCACTCAGACGCTTCGTGGCCCCATAGGGAGCTCCACCGAAGGTCCCAATGGCGCAGCCCACATGCGTCACGCACACCCATTTCGGCACACCCCTTACACGCTTCGTGGCCCCATAGGGAGACACCCCTCACAGGTTTCGTGGCCTCATACGGAGCTCCACCGAAGGTCCCAGTGGCGCAGCCCGCATGCGTCACGCACACCCACCAATTTCGGCACACCATTCACACGTATCGTGGCGCCAGAGGGAGCTCCACCGAATGCCCCAGCCACCGCCCGCATGCGTCCGCCTCATTAATTTCGGCACACCCCTCACACTTTTCGCGGCCCCTCAGGGAGCTCAACTGAATACGGTACATACAATTGCGGTTCGCACAGCTGCATCAAGTTGGGTCCTTCGCCAGGCTAATTCATTCGGCGTTTCGACATTGGGCGGAAGGGGGAGGGGAATCTGGCTCTGGACCTCTGCTTAGTGCGACTGTTTGCAAGAGTCCGTCCTATGGGGGAGACGCAACCTGCTTGAAACAGGTGCCAAAAAACAGCCAAGATCTACTCCATGGGAGGGAGGGGGGAGGGGGGTGCGAGGGCCCGCGCCGATCGGCAAAACAATGAATAAAAAACGATCACACTTCGGAATCGAATCGGATCGATCCCGCCGGAATCGATATCGAATCGGATCGATCGGGCTGGAAGCGATATCGAATCGGAGCGACACCGGATCGAAGTGGACCCCGCCTGGTCGCTCCGCAGCGCCGCCGCGGCTTTCTGCGCGAGCGACCCACTGCGCAGCGCGGCGTGGGTCAGGTGCAGCACGGAGGCCGCGTGGGCTCGATGGTGTCAGGAGGCAATGCCTGGGAGGTCTTCGCGAGTACGAGAGGTGGCTGGTGAAAGCTCGATGAATGAGCCACCAAGCGGGATTATAGTGGGGGCCATGCCAAGAAACACCCTGCTTGCCTCCAGGGTGCCCTGGGTTTCTTGGGTTTCGCTGGCTTTGCCATGAAAAAGCGTGACGTCCTTGCACAAGAAATCCATGGACGTCATGGGGTCTCAGGGTTGGGTTTCTTGTGGGCGGGTTCTTGTGGACTGGCCCCACTGTAAGCCAGATCGAGCCAAAGATTAAGCTGGACGAGGACAGATTAGGCAAGATTCAGCCGGGTCAAACGGGATCATGCCAGATTAGGCCGGTTGTCGACCACGGATCTAGTTGCCAGCGCTGATGCTGAATCTAACCTCCCAGGAGTTGCATCCTAGGATTGTGGTACTGGACCGCATCGTCGTAGCCGCGCTCAAGCTCCAGGAAGAACTGCGACACCTTCTCGCTGTCCAGGCCGAAGCGCGCCACGAGCCCCAGCCGGTCGAACAGGAAGCAGCCCAGCGAGCTCAGAGGTCGCCCGTCGGTGAGCGAGGCTAGCGTGGCCACGTCCAGATCCCAGCCGTCCAACGACTGCTCGAGCAACGTCGTGGCCTCCTGGGAGATGCGCGGCGCCTGACCCCCCTTCTTGCAGGAAGGCTGCGCCTTGACTGGCTCTGCCTCCAACCTATCCGCCTCTGCCTCCTGCGCCAGCCTCTCGGGCGGCAGATCGGAGTGCTCTGTCTGAAGGTGAGGCTGGTTCAGCTCGCCGAAGGTGTCGCTGTTGACGACCGCCGTGGCTGCCTGCGAGGCGAACACCTCCAAGAAGTGCGAGTCGTCCGCCGTGAAGCGGCTGCCCTGGTCTGGGTCCAGAGCCTTCACGAACGACCGTCCTGACCGGAGGCGGCCCACAGCTGACTCTGGCCGAGAGGCACTGGAAGCCCCTCGCACATTCCCCCTGGAGGTCGTCTCGCTGCTATGGGTCTTGTTAATGAGCTGGACGACGCCGATGACGCCACCCTTCCTCGCCTTCAGGGGCGCGCACAACACGGTCCGCGTTCTAAATCCCGTCTTTCTGTCGATGGTCTTGTTGAACCGGGCATCCGCGTACGCATCGTCGATGATGACCGTGTCGCCTGTCATGGCAACATGACCAGCGATGCCGGCACCAAACGGGATCCGCAATTCGACGCCCGTCGAATTCACACTCGAGTAGAGCTCCTGCCGGCTGCCGTCGACCAGGAAGACGGACGCGGCCTCAGCCCCGACCAGCATCTTAGCCTCATTCATAATGTGGCGCAGTATGTGCTCCACGCTGTGGTCGGCGTTCACCTGGGAAACTGCCCGCTATTGGAGACTTGGGTCGTAAAAGCCTCTTAACTAGGGAAGCGAGCGTACTTTCGCGTTTCGAATCGTGCGAGACGTGCGCTGCTGCGGCTGCTGCTGGTGGTACTCCTCCCCTGAAATCCGACAACATTGCAAACATTACGACCGGATCCCTAGACCCTATATTTCTGCAATGTGTTCTGAACGGGATCGATCTGTGATGGTCCCGGGTAAAGAAGCGTGAACAAAATCGCACGGATCGATCTGTGATGGTCCCGGGGATGCGAAAATCGACAGTTGTGGAAAAATGCGCAAGGATCTCATGCAGGAGAGCCCAGAATCGAATCGATAAGTCGGATCGGCGATCAAAATGAATCGAATCGGAGGAAAGCGGCAGCCAATCCGGAAAAAGTCGGATCGGGAGAAATCGACAGGTCAGCAAGGCCTCCACCGAAGCGCCGAATCCGAATCGAACAACTCCGATGTCGAATCGAATCGGATTCGGAATCGATCGGAATCGAGTCGAACCGACTCGGAAGAATCGAAATGAGCCCTGCCTACGGTGGGGTCACTGTGCAAGGAGCACTTCCATGAGGCATCCTGCAGGGGCGGGGGGAGGGGCTGGCTGCTGGCTGCTGACCTCCCGACCCTCCGGCAGCAGGGGGCAGCGGCGGGGGATGGATCGAACGTCGATCGCCGATGTCTTATCGTCTCAGCGGTATGCGGTGGGAGCCCTCACAGGAGCAAGGGAGGGCGACACCAGCACGACCAGGGCAAGGAGATGCGAGGAGGCACGCGGGGGTCTCCACGGTGGTGCGGCCCCCTGTCGCTCGAGACAGCCCCAGCCTCCAGCTCGGGGAGGCATCGTGGACCTCCTCGCTGGAGGTGGGCCCCCTGGTGGTGTTGGTATCGCTTCTCATCCCTCCGACGCTTACCAGCAGCGAACACTCCATCAGCGCGTCCACCGTGCGCAACAACCGGGCGTTCGCGGCAAGGTCCCGGGTCCCGCGGCGGCGGATCGTCTGCCGGATGGTCTGGCGGTGGACACAGAAGAGCTCGTTGAAGTACTCGTCGATCGCGTTACGCAGTGCGTGGTTGGGGTACAAATTGGTCCCAATGAGCTCCTGTTCTTGGACGCCCGAAGTGGGTGCGGAAACGATGCGGACGATGCCCAACAACTAATTAATGGTGTCCCAGCCCGACAGCGGCCGCTGGTGGGCAGGCAGCTTTCTGCCTCAAATGGACAACGTCCGCGGCGGCACCGACAGCGAGTCCTTTGCAAAAGAAGCAGGAAATACCGTCGGTCTTCGTACCCACTCTTTCTGTATCATTCCGATCGTACCGATGTTTGAAGGAGGCCAAAAGGTATGAGCTTGTTGGGCACTGAGAAATCGGGCAATTGGGGGGGGGCGGGGGGGGAAGAAACATCCGCTCAGAATCCGTCCCCGGACCCCTCCTGGCGATCCACCTGGTGCAGCTTTTGACTCCGAACTAATGTTTGACGGTCCTGGGGCTAAAAGCGGCCCCGGGAGGGAGAACAACAAATATGTCGAACCCAAAATCTCGAACCTCACCCCACCCCACCCCCTCCTGCTCGCCGGAACCAGTGCTGGGCCACCTCGGACCCCAGCCGGCTCCGAGCTCCTGACGCGTGACAGGCGAGGTGCTGCTGTGGGAGAGCCAGCGCTGGATGTGCTGCCTCTCGTACGTGTGCCCGTCTGGAAGCACCTGCAGGGAGAGCGTACGACGCAAGACGCAAAAACTGGCCTTTCGAGAGATGTAATAGCGACCTCACGCGGTGGCTTACGCGGGACGCCAGGGCAGCGCGCTACATCGGGCACGGGGGCGCTGACGCGCGACCTTACTTGGGCAACTTACGCGCGAATGTCGGCGCAGCCACCCCGTGTTCTCTCCGTCGCTTGGGGGATGCGAGCGAGCAGAAGTGGGGAGGATGAGGAGGGAGTCTGCACAGCAGTGGCGGGAGACTGGGGGAAGGTCGAGACCACGCGCTCAGTCGTGGCATGCCGCGCGGATGAAATCGCAGCACTGGGCAGGACAACGTGGAGCGGACCCTGGAGAAGGAAAGAAGACGATCTGGATTGCAATGTGCGGTTAGAGAAGACGATCTGGATTGCAATGAGCGGTAGGCCGCGGCGGGAGACTCGAGATTAATTGCGAAGACGTGCGGCGGCGATGCAGCAGCTGTCGTGAGCACGTGTGCAATAATCAGTCTTGGTCTCTGGAGAAGGGCAGGTCAACTCGGTTCGCATGCGCGTATTCGACGGGCATTCGATGGGAAACACACACGCACATTAGATGATGAGGGGGCAGAGCTCGGAATTGGGGCTCCGCGGGAATGGCTCCATCGCGGGAGCCATTGCAGGTGGCGTGCAGCTCTCGAGGTGTGGAGAGGGAGGGCGAAGGGGAAGGCAGGAAGCAAGGCAAGTGGAGGGCAGGTGGTGAGAGACGGAGATCGCCATATGAAGATCCCGAGGGTCTCCAGCAGTTTGCGGCGGTGTCTGGGGGTCTCTGGAGCTCCCCACGAGGGAGGCTCCAGCGGAGGCCTCCTCCTCCTCCTCCCTCTCCTCCTCCCCCGCCTCCTCCTCCTCCTCCTCCCCCCCCCTCCTCCCCCTCCTCCCCCTCCTCCTCTCCTCCTCCTCCTCCTCTTCCTCCTCCTCCTCCTCCTCCGCCTCCTCCTCCCCCTCCCTACTCTACTCTCTCTCCCCCGTCCTTCCTCTCCTCCTCCTCGCTCGGCGCCTGCCTCTCGTTCCTCCTGCTCCCGAATCGTTCCGAATCGCAGCGTGGGCCTCATTTTCGGACGTTCTCGACCACCGCGCCGCACCGCCACCACCACCACCACCACCACCACCACCAACCACCACCACCACCACCACCACCAGCACCAGCACCAGCACCAGTACCAACACCACCACCACCAGCACCACCACCACCACCACCACCACCACCACCACCACCACTACCACCACCACCACCACCACCACGACAACCACGCACACACGCACGCACGCACGCACGTGCACCACCACCCACTACGCACGCGCGCGCGGAGCCACAGGTCCGCTACGACACGCGTCCGCGGATAGAGAAAATCAGCGCCATGGTAAGGGATGGGAGGGAGGGGTAGGACGTCAGATATGACGCGAGCGCACCTAGCTTGTCCTCCGCCCCCTCCTCCTCCTCCTCCTCCTCCCCCTCCTCCTCCTCCTCCTCCTCCTCCTCCTCCTCCTCCTCCTCTGCTCCGTTGCTCTAACGGCCCTGGGGCCCGCAAGCGGCCACCGCAGGCCGAGGGAAAGGCAAGGCACCTGCCCGAGCCACAAGAGCCCCGAACCGGCCCGCCCTTCCCGCTGGCCAGAGCCACCTGCTGGGCCACCTCAGGCTCACGGGCGGCGGACATTATCCATGCCCACGCCCTCGCGGTCCATACTCGGGAGCCACATCCCGTGGACACGCGGACCTTCCGAGCGGGACATCCGCGAACAAAACGCCCCGTATCCACGGGGTCGCGGCCTCAGGGGCCCAGCCGGCGAGGCCGTGAACACTGATATGATATGTTTTCCGACCACCTCAAGCTCCCAGACGGCTCCAGGACCGACCCCTCAAGAAGTCGGCCCGCGGAAACCCCTCCTGCGGCGCAATTTTTGCTGGGATTTCCGATAGCGGGCACGGCCGCGGCGACGAGCATGGCGGCACGGAAGAGCGACCCTGGGCAAGAGTGGCCTTTGGTGCGCGGCCCAAGGGAGGGTCCTTGGGGTCATTGGGGCCCTTTTGAGGAGGGGGAGGGCGAGAATGAATAGATAGAAGTGACACTAAATCTCGAACGTCGAACCAAATCCTACCTGACCCCAATCGCTAAGCCCCAGGGCCCTGTGCAGGGTCCAGGGCGCGCAAGTTCAAGAAACAACAAACAATCCGCGGCCCGCGGCGCAGTACCGATCCTGGGAGGTTGGGGGCCCGGAGCTAATTACGGGGCGCACGTCGTGAGACGACCACGCCGTCGCAGGTCTTGAGGGGCGGGGAGGCCTGATACTACACCATCTTGCTGGCTCTTGCCAGTCGACGCTAATCAACCCTCATCGATGCTAAATCGACGCGAATTCGGCGCTATCTCATCGATTACCAGACGCTAATCGACGCCAGCGCTCTCCAACGACCGAATCGCAGGGGTACGCGAGGCTCGCTGGATTTGCTACCGGATGAATCATTGATCGGCGAGGGTAAGATTTGGATTTCGCCGCCGAACCATCCTCGGCGCCCTGGTCCAACTCAGGGAGCCGAGGATGGACCGGCTACACGCAAGAGTGACCCCAGGCAAGAGTGGCCTTTGGCGCACGGCCCAAGGCAGGGTCCTATGGCGGACACCGCTGGGCGGGCAAGCCGCTGATACCGCACCGCCTTCAACGATCGCGGGGCCCCATTGGGCCCGCCCCAAAGGCCACTCCGGCGAACGACCACTCTTACGCGCAGCCGAAAGAAAGACGAGGAAAGACGGCGCCGGGGGCCAAAACTCTAAGCGCGCAAGACACTGCTGCGAAGGTCACTCTCACGCGCAGCCGATCCAGGGAGAGGGGTGGGGAAGCCACAGCATCGATGCATGGTCCTTCTCGCTCACCGAGCCCACAAAGGACGTACGCGCCAAACCACGCACATGCATACGAGACCAGCCTCGTCATAGGAACGTTCGCGCAAGAAATGCTTTCGATGCCAACGTGAAGCCATGTACGTGTACGTCTTTCTTTCGCTCCTGATCTCCCTTCCGCCCAAACCTGGGTCAGGAAGCAACTCCTGGGTGGTCTTCGAAAGAGAGATTAGGGCTTATAAAGCCCAATTAGAGGCGGATGGCGCAGGAATGGGACGAACTGGGCGGACTATTCCAGGTCAGTCCAGTTTCTGGCCACGGGTCTGGACCTCCCATGGGCTGCATGCACCCTGACCTGGGGCACCGCGGGGAGACGGACGGGGAGGGAGGGAGAGACGCAGGGGCGTGGGGCACCACGAGAAATGCAGTGGAGGGGAGGACAAGGGGCAGGCGGGGGAGGGTGGGGAGGCGGCGTGGGAGGGGGCGGAGGAGGATCGGGCGTCGCCTGAAGGGGGGCGGCGATGAAGGGGGGGAGGAGAGATAGAGAGAGAGAGAGACGCGTGCACTTGTCTTCGTGTCCCTCTTGGGGCCCCAGGGGCCCCCTGTTTAGAGCTCGAATTAGGGCACAGGAGGTCTCGCCCCCGCGCTTGCCTCCCCGCCCCATGACGCGACGCGGTGGCTCGGCCGGGGGTACACCCAGGTCGGAAGAAGTAGGCGGAAGCATGACATAGGACGGCAGATCAAGTAGATTGGGTCCGGGCCCGCCTATCATGACCAGCGACAGCCACACCATATCGATTCTTGAAGCAGGAAGGCGCGGGAAGTGGACCAGCGGTCTGGGAATCCTGAAGTGCCTGCTTTCCACGGCCGAGGGGCAGGGCTGCTTCTGCCCCGGAGGCACCACGGGGTCGTGCATGCACTGCCGGGAGATCGGGCACAGGAAGGAGGGCGGGTGCTGCCACTCGTGCGCTGGCGTGGTCCACGCGGGCGAGCCGTCCTCGGAGGCGCTCTCCTGGGGGAGGAGAGAAAGAGAGGGCGAGGCCCGAAGGTCGAGGATAGCGCAGGCTGGCGATGCAGAACAAGGCTGGACCTAAACGCTGCTTTCAGTGTGTTCGCGTTATGTTTTTCGCTTTGCTCTGCCTGTTTTCCTGTACCTCCCTCTCAAAACGAAAAAACAGGATCTAACCGAAGTCCGCCGGCAAAACAGCGCTTGGGTGCAGCCCTGAGGCAGAGCGACAGAACTCGGGGAAACGACTCGGCGTGCAGATTGCTGCCGCCGGGGCGTGTTTTTTTGGTGGGGAGAGGACGGCCAGAAGGATCGCAATGACGACGGCGACACTTCCGCGAGCTGGCCCCGGACCCAAAATGTCATCATCGCCAGGGGCGCGGCTGCACCATAGCCGCACCCCGGCATGTCTCGATCGTCATCATACACCAGCGGACTAAAGTTCGATTCTGGGAGGCTGCTCGCGGGAGGTTGTTCTGTGGGTTCGCTCAGGATCCGTTCCACCGAACAGGAATGCTACGAGTCCAGATTCAGTTGGATCAAGCCACAAATCAAGCCATAACAGGCCGGAAGCAGGGGGGTCGAGCCAGATGATGCTGGAGGAGGCTTAGTGGAACCGAACTGCGATAGATCTTGAGCACACCATCCAAAGAGCTCCGACCTGCGCTCGAGCATCGGGGGTCGAACCGTTTTGTCTGCTCAAAATTATTGGGCCTCTGGGAGGCTCCTATTCGCCACGGCTGGGTCCCACTTGAAGTCATTGCCACAACGCACCCCAGGAGACATCCGAGGGTCGATTCTGAAGGAAGGCCTGTGTTCGGCCTCGGGGAGCACTTCTCGGGCCCCCTGCCATGGAAGGGATCGAGAGGTCCAAGGGTCAAGAACTAACAACTCCGTCGACCCCCAGGGGTTCATCGGCGTGTGAGATGCTTCCCCCTCCCCAAACCCATCATGAGTCGTCTCTTGACGGTCCCGAGGCGCGGTCAGGGCCCCCGGGAGGCCGAACAGGGCGAAAAACCCTCCACCGTGACTTTTTTTCTCACAACGCGAGGGGGCCTGGGAAAGACGAGGAACGCAGGCGCCGTCCTCGGCGCTGGCGCCCCGGTCCATCTCGGGGAGCATGCGGCCGCGCCGCAAACGGCCAAGGCACTCGGCGGGGGGGGGCCCTCCGCCTGCTTGTGGCACCCCTGCCGGGGCACGGCTCGCTGCTCGAGCCGGCCTGGCAGCGGCGGCGGAGGCCAGGGGCACGGGGGCCTCGGCAGCCAGTCGGGGGGGGCCGAGCTGGGAACGGAAGCACGCCCAGATATCTGGCGATCTGATTCTTCAATCCAGGCGTGTCTGATGGAGTTCAGCCTCCAAGGCCAGGTCTTGGGCCCTGGGACCATCAAAAACGGATCTGGGAAGCAAAACTACCCACTGGCAAGGGGTCGTGAGCTCTGGAGCCGCGGATTGAAAAAATCAGATCGGAGGATGTGTGGGTGCGCCCGAAGACCAACAACATGCCCTATACGTTTTGAGCAGGAACCGCTGCCAGTGCCGCCGCGGACACTGTCCACCTGAAACAGAGAGCTGGCTGGCCATCGTACACTCAAAACTGATAGGAAGGATGCGCGACAAGGATGCAAGCCCCTTGGACGCCCATGTCCAAGCTTTTCGAGCGGGGCTGGCTACCGAAGTGGTCAAAGATGGACCGAAAAGGCAAGGATGTAAGGGTACCCTGGGGAAGGCTACCTATCCTTATCATCTTTGGACGCCCGAAATGGGTACGGAAAGAATGGGTACAATGCCCAACAACAAATGTTGTCCCAAACCAACAGCGGCCGCTGATGGGCGGGCGGACTTCTGTCTCAAATGGACACAGGCCGCGGCGGCGCGGACAGCGAGTCCTGTTCAAAATGAACAGGAACTGCTGTTGGGCATCGTGCCCGTTCTCTCCGTGCCCATTTCGCTCGTGCAGATCACCTGTTTCGACGTACACATGTGTTGGGCGTCCAAAGCCAGGGGGCCGGCGAGGAGAGCTCCGCAGGAGGCCAGCAGAGAGGCGTGGAGCCGCGGACGTCGGAGAACATCCCGCGGGCCGCTCTCGCGCCAACCGTCCCGGCCGCGCGCCGGCGCACGCGGGGCGGCCTGGCAGAACGCGCGGTAGTCGGAGGCGAAGAATATCTCCTCTGCCCAGGGCGCTCGGGCGGAGCGTCGCCTCCACGTCTTCCCGCCTCGCAATCCTCCTTCTCATCCGCCTCCGCTTCCTCCTCCCCCACACACGCACCCTTGCCCCCCTCTCCCCCCCCCTCCCCCTCCCCCCCCCCCCCCACACACACACTTACACACACGTACACACACGCGCGCGCGCATCATCAGCACGGTGGAGGCATTGGATAAGGAAAACTTGGGTATGGAATCCAGGGTCTGCAGGCCAGTGGAACTCCAGTCGAGGCTTGGCCATGGATATCACCGACGCCCTCATCAGATAAGGCATCCTCCAGGGTCTGCAAGCTCCTGGGCGCATTCCTTAACCAACGCCTCCACCGTATCGCCCTCGCTCTTGTCCTCTCCGACGTCCCCCACTCAACGCAAAGGCTACGAAATGCGTTAGCGAAAACACGGTCGGTCTGGGATCCCACCAGCCATCTTGGCGTAGGTGGTCTGACGAGGTGATTCCTTCCCTCGTCCGAAACTCCTTTTCATTTCGGGGAGGAGGTCACCCTCCCCCAAGATGGTTTCAACTGCCATCGGAGCCCCTCACAGCCCCCCCCCTCAAGAGGCCACCATCCTTCAAAACCCCACAGGGAGTCAATGATTGTTGTCTCCTCGCCGTTTTGTTTTCGATGGGCGCCCCAGGCCTCACCAAGAGGGGTCGAATAGGCTCCTAAGATGACCACGAGAGCGCCTCATGGGCGCCCCGAAAGGGCGCAAGAGGCAATTGTGATGGCTCCAAAGGGCAAGGGAAATCGAGGGCACCGCTATTTTTCCCAGAGCCCTCTACAAGATGGCCCCAAGATGCCCTCAAGCGCTTCCAAAAGACCCCCAAGAGGGCCCCAAGATCATCTGGGAGAGCCAAGAGGGACAACAGGGCCCCAAGAGGACCCGAATAGGGCCTCCAGAAAGACCCCAAGGTGGCTGCCAGAGTCGTCGTACTCCTCCTCCTCCTCCTCCTCCTCCTCCTCCTCCTCCTCGGCCTCCTCCTCCTCCTCGCTGCCGCCCTCTTACTCCTCCTCCTTCTCCTCCTTCTCCTCCTCCTCCTCCTTTTCGTCCTTGTCTTCCTCCTCCTCCTCCTCCTCCTCCTCCTCGTCTTCGTCCTCTTCCTCCTCGCCCTCCTCTTCATCCACGTCCTCCTTCTCGTCCTCGTTCTCCTCCTCGTCCCCATCATCGAGCTACTCGTTGTTCTCCTCCTCGTGCTCATCCACCGTCTCGTCCGCGTCCTGGGTCTCACCAGGCTGAAATAAACAGTGATATACTTCAATCGTTTCCCCAAGCTTGGGTCTGCTAGTCTTAACGATCGCGAAGGAAGTATACGTGCAATCGATTCCTTCAGACTCGCCGATCTTAATGCACTTGGTCTCCCTGTTCTTCTTGTTCCAGGTTCTGAGTTTCGTTCAGCTGCCCCTGAAGTGTAACAACCACACCATGCGTCTCCACTGTCCAGATCACTGCAAATCGCCTCGGCATCGTTTCTGGATGGGCTGGTGGGATACGCCAAGCATCACCAATTGTAAAATGTTGTGGGCTGATTGGCGAAATGAGATTGGCCCCCCCCCCCCACAGACGAGAAGTGAAGGACTCCCAACTGCACGATGCACTCTCATCTCACGAACACGACACCTTAGGTCTCACAACGTGACGTGAGTTTACCTTGCTGGCGTGTGAATCTGAGGCGCTGGCTTGAACTCGAATGGATGACTGAACAATATATCGGAAAAGACCTCGTAGGGCTTTCGCTTGTTTAGTGTTCGACTTGTTCCTGCAGGCAAGGCGAACGCGAGATGTACGTCTCGCGGACGCCGCTCCTGATCTGAGACAAGCCCTTGATAGGCATTGCGAGATACGAAGAAGCGTGTTGGCACACGTACGAGACTCGGGCACACCACCAGATGATTCAAACTCGCCAGCAGTCCGAGCGAGACACGAGCGCTGCGTCAGTATGCGCGTGGCGAAACACTGCTGAGCAACAACCCACTCAGAGCACACCGAGCGTTGAACGTCGGGGAGACGTAAGACTTGGTTTCGGAGGATGTGGGTTGGCCCGACAAAGGGCCGTCAGGAGCATGACGAGGCCCAACTTGAAATTTGCGGCGCGAACTTCCGCCACAAGCCGCCCACGAAGACTGGACCGTCAAGATGCAGGACATGCCCGTCAAAAGGTGTCACCAAACCCGCGTTCTGGTGAAATTACTCGAGTCTTACGTTTAGGTCGGGCATGTCCTTCTACAGGTGGCTTCTGGAAGAAACATGAGGACACGAATCATATAACATAAGCAACAATACTCAACACCAGTCCGAACACCGTCTCCGTGTATACGTTTTTTACAAAACTGTGTCTGAACCTTCCTCTTGAAGAGAGGCATGCCCGCCTCAGTCTTACGTCTTCCCCCGAACGCGCCGCAACCTCCACGGGGCCGAACACATCTCCCCCAAAACGGCGGGCAACGCTGCCGGCGCCGGTGCCGGCCTGGGCTCCTTGGCGCGAGGAGCCCAGCCCCCCCCCCCCGGGCAGGCTCGCCCAGTGCGGCGCGAGCGCACCGGGCGTGAGGTGGTGAGCTGTTTTCCACCGCCAGCACCAGAAGTAGGAGGGGGTCATCCTCCTCCTCCTCCTCCTCCTCTTCGTCGTCCTGCTCCTCCTCCTCCTCCTCCTCCTCCTCCTCCACCACCTCCTTCGCCCCTCCAACTCATGGTGGTGGTGGTGGAAACCAAGCCCATCATGAGGGGGGAATTGTCAGGGGGGGGACCTGAAGGGGGCGACGGCCTCCGTTGAGAAGCCAATATCCGACTCGGAATCTGGAGTCGACTCGAATCCCAGGGCAACTGTCTTCGCGCTTCGCGCGCGCGCGACGCGAAGCGCGATGATCTTCGCGCTTTCGCGCCGCCCCCACACACCCCAAACAGGATGATGGACTCGCGCCTCGCTCTGAAACCGCCCACACCGCGAGACGCGACTAACTTCGCACACTCGTGGTGGCCCTGGCGAATCGGAGTCGGAATCGATCCACATCGAATCGGATCAAATCGGAGGAGTCGAGATGGGCCCTTGAAAGGGGGGGCCCTCCTCTGGCTCGCTGTCCGATGAGCCCGCGTCGGGAGGCCGCGCCATCGCAGCTTGCCCAGCTGCCACGTCCGTCTCCAGGACGTGCACGTCGCCTCGGCGGGGCTGCCATCGCTCGGACGTCCATTCCCCCGTGCACCATTCGGCGAGTTTCCTTTCGCGAGATGACGCGAACCAAGACATGCGACGTCCTGATTTTTTGACGGCGTCCCCGGAAGTCCAGACCCTTTCCCCGGGGCCGGTTTTCCGTCCCGAACAATGGTTTGACGGTGCCGGGGCTCGGCAAGGGCCCCCGAGGCCCAGACTGCCGAACAACTTGGCCGTCCTGATTTTGGTTTACGACGCGACCCCATGTCTGCGAAGGGGTTCCTCGAAGGTCCTCGCCGAGAAACGATGTACGAAGATGTACATGTCCGAGCGAGGCCAAGGGGCGGGTGCGCGCTGGCATCGAGGCCGCCGGGCCAGGGGGGCCAGTGGGCGGCGGAGCGCCCCCGCCCTCCTCTCCAGGCCGAGAGGTGCATCCTGGGAGCTCTGCACGGGAATGATCGACGACGTCTGAGATAGTTTGTTCTATATTGATCGGCGATGGCCCAGGTCATCCCGTGGGGGGGGGAAGGGGGAGAGGTTCCGGGGGGGGGGAGGTTCCCGCAGATTACCCAACCTTCTCGCTCTGGGCAGCCCCACATATGCCCGCACGCACCAATACTGCGCACCCCTTCGGACCTGCGAACCCGACACGGTCAGGCTGTTGGAGAGAGGGGGGCAAGGGGGAAAGGGCGTGCGGGCCCGATATCCTGGGGTATCTCGGGACCCTGAAAAACAGCCTTAGCCAGCCCGATGCAACGAGCTACTGAGCCAATGTACCAATGATAGCCGGCCCAGTCGGGCGCAGCATACGTCTGGTCGCTCGCAATCAACGTGACAGAGTGAAAGTCGCGCCGCGGGGGGCCTGCCCCCGGCCTCCAGTTGAAGCCAGTGCATCGAGGCTTGCCGGCGAGCGAGGGGGGGAAATGAGAAGGAGAAGGCCTTCTCAGAAGGCGGCGGGACTTCTCAGAAGGCCTTGCGCCTTCCGAGACAATTTTTGCATTGTCGGTGAAGGCTCTTAGAAAACTTATCAGAAGGCCGGGGGACTTCCGAACCTTCTGAGAAGGCCTTCTCCTTCTCACTTCCCTCCCTCGCTCGCCGCCGAAAAAAATACCCACGGCACCTCTCCGACTTGTAGGAGCCGCTCAACGATAGCTCGTCAAAATCCATCTGGCGGCGTCGCGATCATTGCGACCAGACTTGCAGTGTTAAGCAGCATGTCAGCCAAGGGCCGGTACCGAATCCAACCTCCCAGGAGCTGCAGCCTGACCCAGGGGCCGCGCCCCTAAGTTGCCCCGTTGTCCTAGCTCCCCCCCTCTGGCAAAAGAGTGAGAAGACGAGAACGACAACGACAGCTTTGCCCTCTTTGACCATGTCTTGGTCAGCCTAGGACGGACCAGAGACGCTAAACGAAGACCCAACGTAGACTAGTCGTCGCTACGTATTTCACTTCAGGTACTCCCAGGTGAAATGAACGGTAACCTGTAGTTCAACCTACCAGGAGTGCATTCTTCTCCTCATATGCCTCCTCCCCTTCCGCTCTCCTTGACCACCCCTGGTCTGCCCCTCCTTCCTCCCCTCACTTATCCCTCACCCCTCAACCCTCACGTTCCCTGATCCCTCTCCCTCCCTCATCGCTCCCCCTGCTTCCCCTGAATAGACGCTCGCGTTGATCCCACATCGAAAACCGAGCAAGCCGATAGCGAAGCAGACACCGCCCAACACCGCTTGGCCGAAGGCAGCCCGGAAGGGCGCAGCGGCGCGGCAACGACGCGTCAGCCGACGAAACCGAACCGACCGAACGCGGCAGACCACGATTCGGCCGAGCTGGATCGAACCGCGGGCACCCTTGGATCCCCCTCCCTCCCCCCTCGCCCCGCCTCCCCTCCCTCGTCCCCCCTCGCCTCGCTCCTCGGTCCTCCCCCCATGGAGGAGGCATCCAAAATGATGTCCGCATAGCTGGAATCGGAGGATCGTGCCGTGCCGATGCATCGACGATGCATCGCCAACGTCAGCGATGCGTCGGAGCCGCTGGCGGGGACACCTCGATCCCCCTTTCCCGCTCCCCCCCACTCTCGCCCCCCCTTCCCGCTGTCGGGCCCTCGCTCGTTCCCTCCTCGTCGCTTTGCAGCTTGTTTTGAGAGTAGTCAGGGCTTGACGCTATCCTGCGTCTGCATGAGAATCCTCGTCCCCCTCCCCTCCCCCCCTCCCCTACACCCCCCCCCCCAGCTGGGGATATAGCATGTTTCCTTCGGGTTTCGAGGGGCATATCCCCAGCTGGGGTGGTGGGATGGTGGGGATCGGGATCGGGATAGGATAGATTTGGCGGCGCGCACAAGGGGGTAGGGGGATGGGAAAAGGCTTCTTCGAAGGAGGCGACGGCTTAGAAGGCGCAGGCCTCACATTTACAGATACGGCCCGCGCCTTCTAAGAAGCAGGGGTGCTCCCAAGAAGCCTTCCCCCCTCCCCCTGCCCCTCCCGCCCCCTTCTGCGCGTGGCCGACGGGGATCGGTCGCACGTGACTGACCCTCCCCCTGGCGGCCGAGGGGAGCAGAGCAGACGGCCGCAAGGGGCGGGCGCGGCGCCCAGGCAGTGGCCGCCCCCAGGCGGGCCGCTGCGCCCGCCGAAGAGCAGAAGGCGCCTGCCTGGCGGACTGGCTGCGGGGCGCCCGGACTGGTCCCCCTTTTGCGTTGGCTGCTTGCCCTGGATATATGCACTGTTCGCGTGTGCCTTCCTCCCCCTCCTTCTCTCTCTTCTCCTCCTCCTCCTGCTCCTGCTCCTCCTCCTCCTCCTCCTCCTCCTCCTCTACTGCCTCCTCCTCCTCCTCCTCCTCTTCGCCTGTACCTCCTCCTCCTCCTCTTCGCCTGTACCTCCTCCTCCTCGTCCTGTTCCTGCCACTCCTCCTCCTCGACCCCATTGTCTTGTACGTATTTTGCCTGTCGCACCTCCAATCGTGTTGGCAGGGCGGGACGGGCGTTTTTCGCCTGAGACTTCCTCACCAGTTCTGACCCTGAAGTTTGGCATGTGCATCGATTTCAAGAATGGTGGGCTGGTGGTTTTCAAAATGTGGTTCTCGCCTTACCGCCGCGAACCTTCGTCTTCAAGCTTTGCAAGAACTTCAAAGATGGAGGGAAGTCCGTTTTCAGAATGTGGCTCTCGACTCAGCGCGGCGCACAGTCGTCTCAATAAGGTTTCAGCAGCTCCCAGGACGGAGGCCAGAACGATCTGTTTTCAATATGTGGCTTTCGTCATACTGCCGCGTAATTTCGTTCTACAAGATCGAAGCATGTTCAAATATATAACGCGCCTGGTTTCCAAAATGTGGCTCTCGCCTTAGCATCGCGCACATGTTGCCTAAACTATTGCGACAGCTTCAAGGATTCGTACGGTTGATGCCCTGGGAATGGTGTTCTGGTACATTTTCGGATTGCCATGACGCAACAGTCAAAACTACCTTTGGTGCTGGAGTCCCAAAAATGGTAGTTCGGCACTAGTCCACGACTGTCCGGACGCAAAACTCACGCTGACTCTCGCGGCGATGGACTCCCAACAACGGTGTTTTGGCAGGTGGAAGTTTCTCACACGGTTGTTATCAAATGGAACACTCCCTGCGAAGAGAACAAATTCTTCAAGGTACCTACGTATGAGGAGAGACCTTGAGCGGAGGGTTGTTTGCAATATCGCTGATGTGGTTCAGGTTGACACTGGTCCTCCTTCTCCTCCACCTCCTCTTCCTCTTCGCCCCCTCCCTCTTCCTGAATTTCCTCCTCTTCCTCATCCCCCCATCTTCTTCGACCCCATACAATATCTTCAACCTTCTGCTTCTCCTCCGCCTGCTCCTTCGCACCCTGCGTTGCCTCCTCCTATTCCTCCTCCTCCTTCTCCTCCTCCTCTTCCTCCTCCTCCTCCTCCTCCTCCTTCTCCTCCTCTTCCTCCTCCTCCTCCTCCATCCTCCCACCCCTCATCTTATTCCGCCTCCTCCTCCTCATTCCACTCCTCGACACAGCCGAAGCGAAGCGGGTCTGTCACGCTTGCCACTTGCGCCCCTGCTTGAACAAGGGTGGGTGGCATTCCGAGCCACTCTCGCCACCGCCCCCGAACAGAGGCGGGTGGCCTCCGACTCCCCTCCTCCTTCTCCTCCTCCTCCTCTTCCCACGTATCCTCTTCCTCCCACTTATCCTCCTCCTCTTCCTCCTCCTCCTCCTCCTCCTCCTCCTCCTCATCCTCCTCCTCCTCCTCCTCCCCTCATTATCCCTCTGCCTTGGTGGGATAGGCGCGCTAGCCGGCTAAGCGGCTAGACGCACGTCAACATGAAGGGCCAGACATGTCGGGCCGGCCAGATCAGCCATTGTCTTGGCTACGGCTAAGCCAATGGCCCGAGGGGGCGTTTACCCAGGGGGCAAAAGCGGGTGGAGATTCCTTATCCATCTCCAACTCCTCCTCTTTCTCCTCCTCCTCCTCCACCTCCTCATCCTCCTGCTCCTCTTCCTCCTCCTCCCCCTCCCCCTCCCCTCTCACCCTTCCCACTCCCCTCCTCCTCCTCCTCCTCCTCCTCCTCCTCCTCCTCCTCCTGATCATCACCAGCACCTTCAGCATCATCAGCATCATCAGCATCATCAGCATCATCAGCATCACCATCATCATCATCATCATCATCATCATCATCATCATCATCATCATCATCATCATCATCATCACCATCACCATCATGATCATCATCATCATGATCAGCATCGTCATGATCATCGACATCATCAGCAGCATCAGCAGCAGCAGCATCATCAGCATCATCAGCAACAGCCTCAGCCTCAGCCTCAACCTCAGCCTCAGCCTCAGCATCAGCATCAGCATCAGC
The DNA here is from genome assembly GCA_963575745.1 of Prorocentrum cordatum. Classification (NCBI taxonomy): domain Eukaryota; class Dinophyceae; order Prorocentrales; family Prorocentraceae; genus Prorocentrum; species Prorocentrum cordatum. Next base: position 1,119,399 of record CAUYUJ010006669.1, on the reverse strand, counting down.
ATCATCATCATCATCATCATCATCAGCATCATCATCATCATCATCATCATCATCATTATCATCATCATCATCATCATCATCATCATCATCATCATCATCATCATCATCATCATCATCATCTCCATCATCATCACTGTCATACTCGCCATCCGTAGCATAAGCATCCGCATCCGCATCCGCACCAGCATCAACACCACCATCTTCATCAGCAGCATCATCAGCAGCATCAGCATCAGCATCAGCATCAAAATCACCATCATCACCATCATCAGCATCGTCGTCATAATCAGCATCATCATCAACATCATCAGTATCATCGTCGTTGACATCGTCGTCATCAGCATCGTCGTCATCATCATCATCACCATCAGCATCAGCAGTCTCAGCATCAGCAACATCATTATCAGCACCACCACCATTATCATGCTCATCAACATCAACATCACCATCGCCATGATCACCATCACCACCACCATCATCATCATCACCACCGTCACCACAAGCAACACCATCATCATCATCATCACCATCATCATCGACATCATCAGCAGCATCAGCAACAACACCATCATCATTATCATCATCGTCATCATCACCATCATCATAGTCATAATGCCAATCGTTATTATCATCATCAGCATCAACATCAACACCATCATCAGCACCATCATATATTCATCATTTACTCGCCCCGCTCCTCCACATCCACAACATCCTCCTCCTCCTCCTCCTCCTCCTCCTCCTCCTCCTCCACCACCCTCCTCATGCCTCCTCGTCTACATTCCTCTTGCATTTCCTTCGAGGGGCTGAGAACTGCGCAAATGTCGCCACTTCCGTGGACTCAGATACCTTCGAGAGCTCGCGGCTCGCTCGGAGGCTGCGGACTGCGCAGCTGTCGCCACTTTCGTGGGCTCCTGGGAAATCCGGCGGGGTGGGTGGTCACGCAATCCCTGTGAAACGGGGGCTGCGAACTGCGCAACCTTCGCCACTTCCGCGGGCTACCCTGAGGCCCAGCGGAGTGGGTGTAGTCATGCAGATCCCTGCGAAACCTCGCGGTTCCCTGGGGGCCTGCGATCTGTGTAACTGTTGCCACTCTCGTGGGCTCCTGGGAGTTCCAACGGGGTGGGCAGTCACGCAAATCCTTGCGAGACTTGGACTGCTCGCCCTGGCGAACGCCAGCGGACCCGGCCGCGCGCCTCTGGATTTTCAGTGCTCGCAGGGAGAACGGCAGGAAACAGTCCATCGAGACGGTGCACGAGCACGGCCTTGCTAGGATTCTTGCAGGACTGAGGTGAGGGGAGCCGCCAGCGGATCCTAGGCGAGCGCTCACGTTGGGTGCTGCTTTGACAGCGCCGTCGGCGATGCTTTCAACGGGCGACGACCAATCGAATATGAAAAGGCGCGCGCCCACATGGCGCGTGGCAGCGTCCGGCATGTAGCGCACGGCGCTTTTGCATCACAGACTAGCGTCACGTAACGCATGGTTCTGTCCTCCGCAGTCCACTTCCCCTCCGCCTCCTCAGGGTCCTGTCGTCCGCAGCAGCAGCAAGACCGAGCAACGTACAGTCAGGGACATTTGCTTAGCGTGTCGCAGCGGCGGCCCCGGCGACACGCCATGCCTTGCGAGCGGATAGCGTGTCTTTCCGCTCCGCGGGGTGGGAGGTCGGTAAACGCTCGGGACGTTGGTGCTGGGGGGCCAGGATGTGGATAGCGTGTCGCACTGAAGCGCGGTGGGCCAAAACCGGCGGAGCGACACGCTACGCCAGAGTTCCCGACCGTAGTTCGTGACGCTGTTATTCCCAACAGTCTGTCTTCCCCTTCCTTCTCCATGTTCCTCGTCCCCCCGCCCCTCTTCCTCGTCCTCCTCCTCCACTTCTGTCCCCCGGTTGTGTTTGCCATCGCCGTCCCTTTCGCGGTCTGCGCTGCGCAGGTGTGCGACGCGCGTGGCCCGACATTGCTTGGCGAAGCATTCCAGAATGCTGCATATCGCGCAGTGTGTTTTTGTCGTATGGCACGCTCATACAAGCAGCGCCCCCGCGTGGAGAAGGCGTTGGGTACGTCTCGTTTTTTTGTTAAGAGATATCAAGATCATGGACATCAAGCTGACAAAGGGGACGTCGCAAAAATATTGGCTCGACACACAGGTTTTACCAATCTGATCCTCCTCCTTCTCCTCCTCCCTCTCTTCCTCCTCCTCCGTCTCTGCCGCATGCCCCCCCCCCCTACTACACTCTCGTCCTCCTCCTCCTCCTCCTCCTGCTCCTCCCTTCATCCTCTTGTGCCTCCATCCTCCTCTTCTTCACCACGCCCCTAACTATCCTCCTCCTTCTCCTCCCCCTCCACCTCCTCCATGGCAGAAGGGTCAGCACCCGACCGCGGTGAACCTTCCTTCTACACAATGGAGGTAGGACCCGAGAACCTCTGTTTATCCGGTTTATGTTTCATGTCCTGTTATGGCTCAACAAGCGGCTTCGGCTACCGACCCCATCCTGAACTGATCCCCCGCGTTGCCCATTCGGGCCGCCCCAGACAGGCGCCGTCCTGCTTGCTGCTTCTCGCTCCAATGCCGATCCCCTGGGGCCCCGTCCCGAGGATTCCTGGCATCGTAGGTAACGCGTGTGCAGCGCAAGCGAAAGAGTCCTACTTCGGCTCCATGCTGCGGCTTCGACGCTCAACTCCCACCACTCCTCCACACCCCCATCCATGGCGCGAGGAGCACGCCAGGGGCGACGCCAGAGCCAGACGCGCCGCCAGAGGGGGTCCCGCCGCCGACCCGGAGACTCCTTCGGGAACCTCGGACGGTGTGTGCCCATGCCGGCGTTTCCTCTCCAACGTCGGCGACTCACGCAAGCCGTCCCTGGCACCTGGGGGAACGTCTTGGCACTATTTTCGAGTAACGGTCGTTGCCCGGGGGTGGGGGGGGGGCGAATGACCGTAACGCTTTTGCGGGGTGGGGCACGTCGTGGCGGTGGTGCGGTCCGATCGCCATCAGAAGCGCGCGAGCACCAGCATGTGGGGGAGGGTCCAAGGCCTCCCCTCGCCCACGCATGATCGCCACCGTTGCCGAGGGCATGGGGGGGGCGCCACACGGTACCAGCACACATCCCCCGCACCAGCCGTCCCCGGGCAGCGGTCGGGGGATGGGGGGGGGCGCCTTCTGTTCGAAAACAACTCAAAGGAAATTGTGCGTCGTCCCCATGGTGTCCCACAGCGGGCCCAATCGCAGGCAAAGTTGACGTAGTGCATCTCTCTCGCATGCCGCGGTTGGGCGCAATGTGGGAACTAGTGGGCGCCAAGTGAACGCTACTCGCGGCTACTCCATGATATTCGGCGCAAGCAACCGAGATCCTTTTTCAGTGCAAGCCGAATTATATGTTCCGTGACTCTATCGACTCCCCAATGTTTGCGACCCCCACAAGCCGCCCACTGGGAGCAGTCGGATCTGGGGGCGGATGTCGTCCGGCGGCAAGCAAGCAAGAGCTCGTGCACGTCAGAGGCACCTTGACCATATAGTGGAACGGAGATGGTTGGGTGAACGAGCGAGCGCACGAGCATGTGAGCGGAAGAGGACCAGGACGAGAAGGAGGGGGCGACCAAAAAACAAAGGACAAAGACGGTTGGGAACGACTCCGAGCAAGCAGTAAAACTGTCCTGTAGAGCATCTAGGTTCCTCCGTGGTATCATGTCCGAAGGGGCCTTGTTAGAGGACCTACTCAGGAGGACCTAGATGGCCTAAACGGACAAGGCGATCCAGGCTCCATTACCAGGGGCGTTCCCTGTCTGGCACCAGGTGGTGCGGAGTCTATGGATAGGCAGCGGCGTGTCCACGGCTCAGAGGGGGACGGCGACACGGACGACCACTCGAAGGGAGGGGGAGAAGAGAAGCAGGCGCGAGGACGACGAAGAGAAGGACCAGGAGGAGGAGGACGAGGAGGAGAAGGGGCGAGAGCCTGTGTCGTCCAGCGGCGTCAGCGTGAAGGCGCTGCGCTGCCGCGGCGGGAAGGCCAGCACCTCGGACGAGGGGCCATGCGCGGCCCGGCTCGGCGGACCGCGCCGAGCGAGGACGGGCGGACGCACAGGGCGCGACCGCACCGAGCGACCTCGCGAGACCGCGCGGCAGCCAGCCCGGGGACCCGGAGGCCAGTGGCGGGCTACGCGGCTGCCAGAACTCGGCGGCGAGCCGGGGGGGGGAAGTGAGAATGGAAGAAGAGAGCACGCCGTAAGCATCATCAACTTTTGGCGCTCCGAGCGGACTTCTTGGATCTGCGGTGGACCCCCTTCCCCGGCGCGCGGAGCGTGCCAGGGGCGGCGCCGGAGGCGCCGCCGGGGGGGCCCAGCGCGGATCCAAGAAATCCGCGCGAAGCGCCACAAATTAATCTTGATGGCGTTGTTCCTTCTCCGAAAGCATGGGCGGGCCTTCTCAGAAGGCTCGGAAGGCCCCCAGCCTTCTGAAAAGTTCTCTAAGCCTCCCCCGAAGGCGCAGAGAAGAACTTCTCAAAGGCGCCAGGAGCCCCGCCGCCTTCTGAGAAGGCCTTCTCCGTCTCACTTCCCCCCTCGCTTGCCGCCGAAGAAGTGTGCAGTGAAATGTGGCTGTGCCTGGAACGCTCCGGCGTCCATCGTACTCTGCCTCGATATTTTTGTGAGATATGTGAGTCACGCCACGACATGCATCAGGTGCGGACGGGCGCGCGGACGCTCCCGCTCTGAACATGTGTCCATGCTCAGCCCGAGGCGAGGAATGAGGGAGTCGGGCAAGTGGCGGGGTCTCCCAAATCAGGTATGTGGTCCAATCGAGCCACATCAGCGATACATCGGCGATGCGGCGTGATCCTGAATCCCACTTTCTCGATACCATTTGGGAGGCCTCGAAAGAGGCTGAGGTGAGGCGAGAGAACGGGGGAGAGGTAAAGGGGGATGGCGGAGGGAGGAGGAGCAGGAAAAGAGATTATGGTGGAGCGCTGGTGCCCTTCAAGATACGCATCACGACATGGTTTTTCACTCAATTAATCCCGGCAACGGTCGTCACACCAGGTGGGGTGGATGGCTCAAGTAGTTAACGGTAACGCTTTAGCGGGGTGGGGAACGTCAGGGCGGGGGTGCGCTGTATCGCCAAAATGGGCGCGCGCGCGCACCGGCGTGTGGGGGGGTCAGGCCCCCCCCATCAAGTCAGGGCACATCGCAGCCCAGAAGGCCAAGGAAGTCTCAATCGAAACGGGCCTGAGCACCTCGCGAACCGCTTCTTGAAATCAAGAGTTGTGAGGACATCTTAGGCGAAACGCGCCAGAGCACCTCAGCTCAGGGCATCTCGGGGCTCAGGGTTCTAGGCGTGTCTAATGGAAGCGGGCCTGAACACCTCGCGAACCACATCTTCGAACACAGAAAGGCGAGGAAGTCTCAGGCGCAACGGGCCAAAGCACCTCAAGTCAGGGCGTCTGGGGGGCCGGGTTTCCCTAGGATGTCTCAAGCGAAACGGGCCTGAGCACCTCGAGAACCGCATCTTGGAACGCAGACGTGCGGGGAAGTCCCAGGCGAAACGGGCGAGATCACCTTAGGGGTCGACTATCGGGGCCCAGAGTTCCAAAGATGTTTCAAGCGAAATCGGCCAGAACACTTGGATAACCGCATTCTTCTTTCCAAGTCCAACTCAGGAACATATTGCTCCGCCCGAACACAATGGCTTTCGCTAGGGGAATCGCGTATGCTGCTTCAGCATGTTGCTCACCTTAGTGTCTCGTACCTTGCTCGGACTAGTCAACTCACATTGGTGCAAACTGTGCAAAACTCATGCCCCCCTATGCGCTGTCTCTCATTCGGCGATCCATTTCCTCCGCCTCGTCTGCCCTTTTCTTCTCTTTCCGAACCTCGTCTCGGAGCTCGCGGTTGGTGCTCTCCATGACATCTGCGTAGCGTCCAACCATCCAAAAGCAGCCCCTCCCATGATTGGAAGACTCCCGCTTTGCAGAATCACGTTGCCCAACATTCCACCGACAGTGGCGCCGCTCAGGCCCTTGGGATTGTGCTCCACAAAGCCGGTCATGCCCTTGTCCAGAAACAACTTCTTCCTGTGGCGCCTGTGTTCGGCGAAGACTGGCTGCGCAAATACGTCGTAAGACTTCTTGAAATGGGGCTTCGCTCCGAAGGCCAAACCGATGAGAGCCGTGCAGCAGAGCCCCAAGACAGGAAGGGCGCCGAGACCTGCAATGCCAGCCCCATACGCTATGTTCCCATCCACTGCTTGGCCTAAGACAGCAGCTCCGATGTACTCTGCCGCCGCCAAGACACCTGCAACGTCAGGGTGCTCGTCGTAGCAGACTTGAGCCACGGAAGTCGCAGCCGAGGCAAGAACCAATACCCTGCCGGCTTTGTCCAACCTTTTTGATAGCCAATCGACGCAAACATTCGTGCGATCCGAAACCTCTATAGCTTCCATGTAGGCATCCGCTGCCAGGACTTCCGTCAAGTCACCGAAATGTATTTCCTTGTCACCCGTGATCTTGCTAGGGTAGTGGTCGAGCAACTCCGTCACAGATTTACACTGCTCCTTTAGAGTCTCGGAGGTCGCCTTGCACATGCTTGATAAGCTCTTCCGAGAGAGCTCCATGGCAGTATTCCTGGAGTTCACAGCATATTCGACCAACTGGCGCAATTATTTTGAGCTCGTTGCGACGCGTGCCGTTTGAACATCTCCGCGGACGTACTCTTCAGCGTTGCGATGTATGTGTCGCGCGCACTGCTGCCTTTGATGAGATTCAGCTCGAACGAGAGGTACGCTGACTTGCAATCTTCGATGTGCTCCTCAACACTCGCGCGTAGCTCTTCCAGTGCAGCGCGCGTCGTCGACGCTGCGACAGCGATTACCCGTCAACTGCCACCGCTGGCAACGCGCTTGCCATAGCGGCTTGAGCCAGCATCGCTTGGCTTGAGCCAGAATGGCTGCGGCTGGGAGAACCGCATCTTGGGGCGCAGAATTGCGAGGATGTCCCAGGCGAAACGGGCCAGATCATCTCGCGTCAATGCATCACAGAGCACAGGAATCCAAGGATGTCTCAGGCAGGTGAAACGGGCCTCCGCCACTCTTCCCGCTCCTCCCGCTCCTCATTTCTTTCATCTCCTCCTCCTCCTCCTCTTCCTCCTCCTCCTCCTCCTCCTCCTCCTCCTCCTCCTCCTCTGCCCCCCCTCCCCCTCCTCCTCCTCCTCCTCCTCCTCCTCCTCCTCCTCGTCCTCCTCCTCCTCTTCCTCTACCTTTCCCTGGATCCTCTTTGCCAGCATGTCGCTGGAGACGCAAGTCGCACACGCCTGCTCCCTCCTCCTCCCCCTCCTCATCCTCCTCCTCCTCCTTGTCCTCCTCCATCTCTTCCTCCCCCTCTTCTCCCCAGTGCGTTTGACCCGAGCCCGCTCGGCTGGGACGCGAATCGGAGAAATTTGGGCTGCTCTGATTTTGCCAGATTCTGAGGATGGCTCAAGCGAAACGGGCCTGAACACCTCGCGACCAACATCTAACACCTTGAATTGTGAGGATGCCTCAAGCGAAACGGAACAGGGCATCTCAAATCAGGGCATCTTGGAGCCCAAGGATCCAAGGATGTCTCAATCGAAACGGGCCTGAGCACCTCGCGAATCGCGTCCTGGAACCGAGAGTGGTGAGGACGTCTCAAGCGAAACGCGCCAGAGCACCTCAAGTCTGGGCATCTCGGAGACCAGGGTTCCAGGCATGTGTCAATGCAAGACGTGCACCATAATTTGCAAAGCGTTACGCCATGTGTGCATCACAAGCTGCGCCATGGGTTGCGCCATCGGTTGGTGCACCACCATCTTACCCCCGCCAGCTCTCGGCTGGCACGCGCCAGTCTGCTTTGGATACAGTTCGCCTGATTCCCCGAACAGCTGCGCTGACTGGGGTCTTGTTCGGCTGTGCTGTGCTGCTGGCTGTGGGCGACGATACCTTCGCGCTCACTGCTACCTTCGCCACCTTTCAGAACATAGTTTCGCATTAGACATCCTCGCAACTCTGACCTCTCAACTGCTGTGACTTGAGGTAGTCTGGCCAGTCTCGCCTAAGATACCCTTGCAACTCTGGGCTCCAATTTGACCTTTCCCGAGATGGTCTGGTCCGTTTTGCCTGAGATATCCTCCCAACTCTGGGCTAGGAGATGCCGTGACCTGATGTGGTCTGGCCCCTCTCGCCTGAGGTATCCTCGCAACTCTGAGGTTAGAGATGCCCTGACCTGAGGTGGTCTGGCCTGTTTCGCCTGACACATCCTCTCTACTCTGGGCTAGGATATTCCGTAACCTCAGGAGATCCGGCCCCATTCGCCTGAGGCATCCTCGCAACTCTGAGCCCAAATATGCCCTGACCTGAGGTGGTCTGGCCAATTTCGCCTGAACATCCTCCCAATTTTGGGCTCCGAGATGCCGTGACCTGAGTGGTCCGGCCAGTCTCGCCCGAGACGTCCTCGCAACGCTGGGCTCAGAGATGCCCTGACCTGGAGTTGTCTGACCAATTGCGCCTGAGACATCCTTGTAACTTCGAGCTCTGAGATGCTGTGACCTGAGGCGGTCCAGCCCGTCTCGCCTGGGACATTCTTGCAACTCTGGGCTGAGAGATGGCGTTACATGACGTGGTCTGGCCCTTTTCGCCTGAGACATCCTCGCCAATTGGGGCTTGTTCGAGATGCCGTGACCTTAGGTGGTCCAGTCAACTTCGCCTGAGATATCTTCACCACTCGGGGCTCCCAAATCCCGCACGCGAGGTTGTCCAGCCAATTGCGCCGGAGACATCCTCGCGCCATCCAGCACCTCCTCGCGACTCTGGGCTTGGAGACCTGAAGAGGTCTGGCTCGTCCCGCCTGCGGCATGCTCGCAACTCTGAGCTCCGAGGTTCCGCATGTGGGTTGGTCTTAGGTCGGGCCTGTCCCCCTACAGGCCGATTTTCGATATAATATTAAAAAATAGAAAATAAGACAAAACAGAATTGACAACCATTTTCTTAAATTGACCAATCTTGTTTTATTAAACAATTTTTGAATATTCCTCCTGTAGAGGGACAGGCCCGATTTAAGGCTGGTCTGGCGCCAGAGACATTCTCCCAACTCTGGGCTCCGAGATGCCGCCCGTGGGGTGGTCCACCCAAGTTCGCCTGAGACATCCTCGCAATTCTGGGCTCCCAGATGCCGCGCCGGAGGTGCTTCCGCGTCGCCACCGTCGTCGTCATCGCCGCCGCCGCTGTCGCCGTCGTCGCCATCGCCGTCGCGTTCGCCGCCGCCGCCGTCGCCAGCGCCTCCGCTGCCGCTTGCGTCGTTGTCGCCGCCATCATTGCCACTGCCGCTGCCGTCTTTGCCGCCGTCGTCGCCAACGCCGCCAGCGCCGCCGCCATTATCATCGTCCTCGTTGCCATCGCCACCGCTGTCTTGGTCGTCGCCGCCGCCCAAACAGACGTCGTCGCGGAAGGCCGCTGCCGCCGCTGCCGCTGCCACTGCAGCCTCCATCGTCGCCGTTGCCACCGACACCACCCTCGCCGCCGTCGTCGTCGCCATTATCCTGGATCGGCATGGTCGTCGTCGCCGGCGCGCTGGCTCCGCAACGAGCCGCCGGTGTTATCGTCGTCGTCGTCGTTGGGGTCGTCGCCGCAGGCGCCGCCGTGGCTGTGTGATCGTCGTTGCCGCCGTCGCCGCCGCCGCTTCCGACGCCACCGTCGTCGCCGCGTCCTCCACCCCACCCCCGTCCTCGTCGTCGTCAGCTCCATTTTTCATCCTCGTTACCTTCGGCTGGTCTCCTCTCCCCCATACCCCCCGCCCCGTCGCCGGATCCCACACGGGGCCCACACAGGGTCTACATAGGGTCCGACGCTCACCAGCGCCCTCTCGTCCCGCCCTCCTGCCGTCCGCCCTCCTTCCGTTTTCCCCCCCCCCCCCCCCTGCTTCCTTCTCATCTTCCTCCTCCTGCAACACGGCTGTCATTCCCCGAATGCTCTTTCTTGCCATTACTGTCCTCCTCATCCCCCGCCTCGCCCCCCCCCCCATCTTCTCCCAACACGCACACACAGACACAAACAGGCACACACCGGCACACACACATGCACACTAAGACACACGTTCCTCATGGTCCTGCCCGGACGCCGCCAGGGCGACGCGAGCGCAGCCCAGCTCCAGGTTTCTGGCACCTCGCTCGCCCGTCCGGGAGGCTTCTGCGTGCTAGGCGTGGCCAAACGTCAAGGCAGGCTCCTGCCTCGACGCGGACAGCACTGCGGCCGCACGGCACAGTCGAGAGCGAGGCCGAGCGCACCGCCTCTGCGGCACGCTCGGGCCCCACTCGCCTCAAGCGCACAGGCGCCACCTCCCGCGAGACACGAGACCGGGAGATGGCAAAAGCACGCTTCACTCACTCAAGCTTTTTTTTGTGAAAAGACCACCTTTGCCTTTGCCACCGCCTTTCGCACTGTCAGAACCAAAGGCAATCTTGGCAACTTTATTGGCGGCCTTGCTCCGCGGACCGTGATCGAAGTCAAGCTCGATGCCCATCCCGCGGAACAACTGGGCCTCGCGGGCCTGAGTGAAGAGCGTCTCAACATCTCGGCACGACGGAATAGAGAAAATCCACTTAGTCATGGCTACGTCGTCCTGGTCGTCCTCGCCGCTTTGGTTGTACTCTATCTTGAAGCATCTCGATGCCCTGAACTTCGGGGGCAGGCCAGGGGCCTACCAAGATGGCCGAAATTGGCTCGAAGCTGGCCCAAGACAGCCAAAATCCCTCCAATAGGGCCTCCAGGAAGGCCAGGAAAGTCCAAAAGCACACACACAAACACACACACACACACCCATATATACGTAGGGTTTGAAGGATTGTGGCATTTGCTTCTTTTCGGCCTGCGACGGCCCGATACGGCCCACGAGCCCCCAAAGATCGCCCAAAGATCGCCCCAGATGCTTCCAAGATGGCCCCAGAACGGCAAAAGAAGCCCCCAAGACGGCCGCAAAAGGCCCCCAAGACGGCCCAGGAGGCCACCAAGACGCTCAAGATGGCCTCCAAGACGGCCCTGGAGCATTCCAAGAATGCCCCCAGTCGGCTCAGAGAGGCCCCCCAAACGGCTTCCGACGGCGTCGGACGGGCCAGGGGCCCACCAAGACGGCCTAAGATGGCACTGAGATGGCCCAAGACGGCCCAAGAGGCCTCCAAGAGGGCCTCCAGGAAGGCCCGAAAAAACCCAAACCATTGGTTTCCCATGAGTTGTTGAAGAATTGTGGCTTTTGCTTTCTGGCGGCCTTCCGACGGCCCGAGGCGGCCCAAGTGCCACCAAAGATCGCCCAAGAGGTCCAAGACGGCCCCCAAAGGCCCCCAATACGGCCCAGGAGGCCACCAAGACGCTCAAGATGGCCTCCAAGACGGCCCAAGAGCCCTCAAGACGTCCTCCAAGAAGGCCCGAAAGGGTCTAAATGGCCTCCAAGCAGCCTTGATGACCTTAAGATGCCCACGTGTTCCCCGAAGGCTTTCCAAACCGCTTCGGGGAACACATGGTCCGATCGCTTGGCAGGTATGGCCTCAACGTTCGGCCACATAGGCGCTTCCAAAAAAGCAGGGGGCGGCGGTGATTCGCCATAGGCGTCTTCGATAAATACACATCCGCCGGCCCCCTTGCGGGGCCACCAGGCTGTAGGGCGAAAGTTTGCTCTTCCCTGCGCCAATTTTAACTTCCAGTTTCCAATGTGATGGCTCGACTGTTAACTGTTGCTGCTAACTGTTGCTGAACGCGCGAAGGGGGATCCGATAGGTGTATTTTACCACGCCCCTCCGGGGTTCGCAGACTTCCCAGGGGGCCGTGGGACATGTAAAAATAAGCGGGCTCGCGCCCCTGAGGCCACAAACCCTCGCCAATTGCACGATAGTCGCGTCCCCGAGGCCAACAATTTGTTGTAAGTCATACAATATTCGCGTCCTCGAAGCCATATTCCTCTGTAAAGTACGCAATCTGCGCGTCCCCGAAGCCATACATCCTCGTAAATTGCATGGTGTTCGCGCTCTCGAGACCATGAACCCGTGCAAATTAATCAATCGTCGCGTGCCCGGGGCCTTTAACCATTTCAAATTAAGCGATGCTCGCGCATCCGAAGCCACACATCTTCGTAAATGATATAATCTTCGCGCCCCCCGAGGCTATACAACCTTTTAATTACACGATACTCGCGCCCCCGAGGCCACAAATCCTTGTAAATTACGCAATAGTCAGGTCCACAAACCCATACAACCGGTTAACTTATGCAATACTTGCGTCCTCAAAACCATAAGCCTTTTCTACATTACGCAATGCTCGCGTCCGCGAAGCCACGATTCTTTTGAATTCCAGCAAAATTGGCGTTGCCGAAGCAATGAACCCTTGTGAATTACGCAATGTTTTCGTTTCCGAACCCACACACACCAGCGAATTACGCAATAGTCCCATCCCCGAAACCACAAGTCATCATACATTACGCCATGGTTGCGCCCCCGAGCCCATACACCCTGAATAAATAACGCTGCGCTTGCGTCCCCAAACCCATAAATCCGAGTAAATTAAACAATCGTCGCGTCCCCGAGGCCATAACTGTTCGCAAATGACTCAAAGCTCGCGTCCCATAAGTCATACACCCTCGTGGATTATAACAAATAATTCGCGTCGCCGAAACCACGATTCCTCATAATTGACGCAATCTTCGCGCCCCCGAAGCCAAAAACCTTTTTGTGAATCATGCAATGGTCGTGTCATGGAGGCCATACGCCTTGGAAAATTATACAATCTGCGCGTCCCCGAAGCCACACCCCCTCGTAAATTACACGATGTTCGCACCCTCGAGACCATGAGTCCGTGCAAATTAATAAATCGTCGCGTGCCCGGGCATCCTAAGCAACACAGCTTCGTAAATTATGCAATGCTCGCGTCCCCGAAGCTATACAACCTTTTAAATTACACGATACTCGCGCACCCGAGGCCATAAATCTTTAAATCGTATACAATATTCACGTCCCCGAAACCATACAACCACGTAAAGTATGCAATCGTTGCGTCCTCGAAACCATAAGCCTGTCTACATTAAGCAATGCTCGCGTCCGCGAAGCCATGATTCTTTTGAATTCCAGCAAAATTGGCGTTCCCGAAGCAACGAACCCTTGTGAATTACGCAATGTTTTCGTTTCCGAACCCACACACGCACACCAGCGAACTACGCAATAGTCCCATCCCCGAAACCACAAGTCATCATACATTACGCCATGGTTGCGCCCCCGAGCCCATACACCCTGAATAAATAACGCTGCGCTTGCGTCCCCAAACCCATTAAATCCGAGTAAATTAAACAATCGTCGCGTCCCCGAGGCCATAACTGTTCGCAAATGACTCAAAGCTCGCGTCCCATAAGTCATACACCCTCGTAGATTATACACAACACTCGCGTAGCCGAAGTCACGACTCCTCATAATTGACGCAATCTTCGCGCCCCAGAGTCCACAAACCATTGTGCATTGCGCAACAGTTGCGTCCGCGAAACTATGCGTCCTTGCATACCACACAATACTCGCGTCGCCAGGGCCACAACACCCTTGTAAATTACAGCGCGCTCGTGCACCCGAGGCCGCAGTGCCTTACAAAAGACGCCGGTGAGCCCGAAAACCCCCATGTAGCCTCAAGTTGCCCCCGGTCTTTCCAAGAATGCGTCCACAACATGCGGGGGCAAGTGTAAAAATGCAGCACCGAGTTCAACAATATCATCCGAATCTAATTTTGTCATGGCGGATACTTATATCGTCATCGCATGATGTCCTCGCGACATGCAGGCCTCACGATTTACTTGTTGCATAACCCATTTTCCGAGAGAGGGGGCCGGCGACATGGGGCGACGCCCTGGACGGATATATACATGTATATATATATACATTGACAACTACAGACAAATTATCCCAGAGCGACCCTACCTAGGAATTGGAGCCCCGAGAAGTGCAATATTGGTAGTAACGGTAAACGCAGCAAAGCATAGCACAGCATAGCATATCATAGCATGGTATACTATGCTATGCCATGCTATGCTGCGCTATGTTATGCTATGCTATTATATGCTATGCTATGATGTGCGGCGCTATGCTATGCATCGCTATGCTATGCTATGATATGCTATGCTATGCTAGAGCTAAGCTAAGCTAAGCTAAGCTAGGCTAGGCTAAGCTAAGCAAGCTAAGCTAAGCTAAGCTTAGCTAAACTAAGGTAGGCTAGGCTAAGCAAAGTTAAGCTAAGCTAAGCTAAGGTTGGCTCAGCTAAGATGGGATTAGCAAAGCTAAACTAAGGGGACGTAACTGGGGGATCCGCGGGGCGGATCCTGGGGGAGCCGCCCGGGGCGATTTGCACTGCCCGGCCCTTGAAGCACAGAAAGCAAAAACCCTTCTAGGCAGAGCCTAGGTAGGGAACAAACAGACAGACATACAGACAGACGGACGGACGGACAGACTGACAGACCGACTGAGATATGCATGCACGTAGCTACCAAACGATGGCAGCCTGGCCGTAGAGCGCCAGCGCCTCAGATGCAGTTCGCGCGCAGTCTAGGCCGAACAGGCCGACGCTCGCCGCGGAAACATTGGCCGCACGCTCCACGCAGGCCCGCCGACAAGGGACGACTTTGGGAGCAGGCCAGTGGTCGCGGGGGAACGCCGCAGCATGCGCGGCGATGTGTTCCAGAGCGCGACGCGTGTCGCCAGCGAGCTGCCCATAGGAGACCAACAACGCTGAGCACGTCGCTGCCGTAGCGCGCGTCTGTAATGGCAGCGTCCGCAGCTTCGCTCCGGCTCGCCGCTGTTTGCCCGCGCCGCTGGGCGCGCGGGCAGCGAATGGAGACATCCAGGTACAGAGGCTGCGAGTCCAGCTCCTCAGGAGGAGTGTTTCTGCCCAGCCTGTGGCGAAGTGATGGGCGTTTTCTGCGACCACGCCCTGGTCTGCGCCTGCCGCGGCGACCGGACCAAACGCCACAACGCCCTGCGCAACCAGGCCTTCTTCGACGCCCTGGCCGCCGGCCACGCCGGGGCGGAGTTGGAGCGCCCGGGGCTGCTACCCGCGCTCCCCGCCGGGGAGGCCACCCCCGGGGGCGAGCAGGGCGGGCCCCAGGTGGACGACAACGGCCGCCGCCCTGCCGACGTCTACCTGCCGCGGTGGCGCAACGGCACGGCGGCCGCCTGGGACTTCGCCGCCACGTCAGGGTTGCGCGCCGATCTCCTCGCCGCGTCGGCCGCTTCGCCAAGCGCCAATCCCCACCAAGCCGCATCGCGCTGGGTTCGGGCGGCCACCCCGCCCAGGTCGCCGCCGTAGGGTCCGCAGCCTCGTCGCGGGCGGCTCTTCTCTCCCGGCCCCTGGTCCGGCCTGTCTGCTTGCGGCCGCTGCTTTCTCTCCTCCTTGTCCTCCTCCCCCTCCTCCCCCTCCCTTCGCTTCTGCTCGTTGCTTCTCTCCCTTTCCTTTCCTCCTGCTCCCTGCCTGCTGTCTCCGCCTGGCCCGTCTTCTGCCTGCCCGCCCGCCCCGCCGGCCCTGGCCTCCCGCCTGGGCGTTCGTCGTCGTCTGCCTGCTTCTCCCCTCCTCGTCCCCTTCCGCCGGACAGCACAGCCTGCCCGGAACCAGCGTGGCGGCATATACGGGCCTGACGCGTTTTTGTTTCACAGCTTTCGACGCGTGTACACACCCCAGGAAAGATCACGACCAACGCCGCCGACCGTAACGCGGATGAGCTCGGGCACAGGCCAACCGATGTCCTCCTCCGCGCGGCACTCGCGCAGCAGGCGCGCCAGAGCGGCGGCATGGGCTCGATGCGGCTGCATCAGCGAAAGCCTGTTCCTTGCGTGCCTCCTGCTCATCCGGCTCCGCCACCGCCGCCGTTGTCACCTTCGCCAGGATCGGTGGCCTCACCGCGACGATCGTCGTCGCCATCGTCCTCAAAATCGTCGTCGTCGCCGCTGCCGCCGTCGCACTCGCACTGGCTGCCGTCGCCACCGCCGCCGCCTTCCCCGTGATAGGCGTCGTCGCCGTCGCCGCCGCCGCAAGGGTTTTGATCGTCGCCGCCGTCATCGTGGCCATCGCCATCGCCGTTGCCGCCGTTGCCGTCGTCACCGTCGTTGCGGTCGCCCCCTTCACCGTCGCCCGCGCCCCGCCGCCGTCGCAGTCGTCGTTGTCGCGTCGTCATCGTACTCGTCGCTGTCGCCGCGTCCGTATTTGTCGCTGTCTTCACCGCCGCTGCTGCCACGGTGATCTGCGTCGTCGCCGTCGTCGTCACCGCCACCGGCGCCGGCGCCGCCGCTGCTAAGAACTCCACCAATGGAGCTCAACAATGCCACAACGACGACAAGATAAAGGAATGCCCCTCAATGCCCTGCCTGCTCCCTGCTGGCGCTCACCGCCGTCTTGGCCATCGCCAAGACAACTGCGAGTTCCCAGATGCCGCGCTAGAGATGGTCCGGCCCTGTTCGCCTGACGCGCCCTTGCAACTCTACGCTCCCAAATGCCTTGACCTGACTTGGTCCGGCTCGTTTCGCCTGAGACATCCTTGCAATTTTGGGTTGAGAGAGGCCCTGACCTGAAGTGTTTTGGTCTGGTCCGTTTTGGGTGAAAACATCCTTGCAACTCTGGGCTCAGAGATGCCCTAACATGAAGTGGCCTGGCCGGCGCGTCTTGCCTGAAACATACTCGCAACTCTGGGCTCAGAGATGCCCTGTCCTGAGGTGGTCCCGCCGATTTAGCACGAGACATCCTTGCATCTATGGGCTCCGAGATGCCAGGCAAGATGATCCAGCCAGTTTTGCTTGAGACGTCTTCGTAATTCGCTCAGAGATGCCGCGCGAGAGGTGGTCAAACCTATTTCGCCTGAGACATTCTCGCAACTCCGGGCTCGAAGATGCCGCGCGCGAGGTGGTCCGGGCAGTTCCGCCTGAGACATCCCCCTCCCAACTCGGGGCTTCAAGATGCTGCGCGCGAGGTGGTCCGGCCCATTGAGCCATAGACAGCTTCGCACCTCTGGGCACAGAGATGCCCTACCAACGGTGATCTGGTTCGTCTTGCCCGAGACATCCTCGCATACAGCCAATGTCGCTTGAAACATCCTCGCCACTCGGGGTTCGAAGATGCCGCGCGAGAGGTGGTCTGGCCAGTTGCGCCTGAGACATCCTCGCAACTCCAGGCTCGGAAATACCACCCGCGAGGTGGTTCCCTGAGACGACCTTCCAATTCCTGAATATCCTTGCAACTCTGGGTTCTGAGGTGCCCGAGCGTCGCGAACTGAACAACACGGCAGAGAAACGAGCGTAGCGCGTGCACGACGTGCGGACTTTGCAATGAAAATTGTTGACGCTACCGCGCCGCAGAATCATACCAAAAACGTAGCCAAAACCATTGGACACAACAATGATTTTGAGGATGCAGCCGGCGCTCGAGCCGGAAGCCGACGCACCTGGCGTCGATTTCACACCTCCTCTGAGTGATCGACTTCTTCGACTGCCTCACATGGCGCCGCCTCGCTGGCGGCCGGAGGCTGCACGGATAAGCCCGGCGCGGCCCTGCGGAAGCCCTGCAGCGCTGGCCCCGCGGCGCCGCTGGAGCTGCTGCTGCCGCCTCCCCCGCTGGGCCTCGCGAGAGAGGGCCGTCGGGCGCTGCTTGACAGGGGGGGTGCAGTCGGGCGTTTCTTACAGTAGGAGCTCGGCCACAAGAGACCTTCCACAAGAAACCTAACCCTGAGATCCCAGGACGTCCATTGATTTTTAGTGTGGGAACGTCACGGCTTCCATGGCAAAACCATCGAAACCCAAGAAACCCAGGGCACCCTGGAGGCGAGCAGGGTACTTCTTGGCATGGGCTCCCACTGTACCCCCATTGACGGAGGGGGAGAATCGTGCATCCTTCGTGTCCGTTTTGGGCTCCACGCGGGCCCCTGTAGGGCTCCTTGGAGGCACAAAGAGGTGCACCTGTTTTCCACCCCCCTATCTGTCGCCCAGCCCCCCCTCGATTACGCAATGTCCAAGGCAAGGTGGGGAGGGGGGGGGGCGAGGCGCTTTGGTGCAGGTGCCCGCGGGGGCAAGGCGCCGGAGGCCGTAGCTCCTAAAAACCCTGCAACATCGGGCACTGGACACCGGCCCGCATCATGCACCGCGTGGGTGCCGCAGGGTGGACCCGAATCGCCAAAAGACTGGGCCTTAAGAGGGAGTGCGTGCGGGGACAGCAAGCGACCACAACCACATTGAGGACACACCCTGGGTGACGTCCTGCGCATGCCAACAGCCGTCGGAACACCGAAGCCAGCTTAGTACGTGGTCGATGCGACTTCCCAGGACGGCCAAATCGACCACAACCACGACCCAAAATTGTAATGTCGAGGTCGGCAAGTTCTTCCCCGAAGGGCCCTGCCGAACAATCTATTTCGCCGTGCTTGTGGTTCTTTGCTGCACCCAGAATGCAAGGGTGCGGGGGGGGAAAAATTGGATTGCATCTCCGGTGGACCTTGTCTGCCCCGTCGCGCCCCTATCCGCGTCGGATTCGTGTCCAATCCGAGCCGACTTCATGTCGAATCCGCGTCGAATAGCACGCCAAATCCGCGTTCAGTCCGCATCGAACCCGCGTCGGGCCAAAGAGAACACGGTGGGGGCTTTGGTAAAGGAACCCTTAGATAAGGAATCCAGGGTCTGGAGGTCGGTGGAACTCAAATCGAAGCTTGGCCATGGAAATCACCGCCGCCCTCATCTGATAAGGAACACTCCAGGGTCTGCAGCCTCCTGGGCGCACTCCTTATCCAACGCCCCCACCGAAACCAATTCGGGGGACAGGCGAGAAGCTCCGAAGATGCGACGTGAGGAAGGCTGGGAACGCATGGCGCGGGAGCGCACACACACACACACACGCGCACACACATATATGTATATACATATATATATATACACATGTGTGTATGCGGGAGCGCCGCACACAGGTGCGCGCGGGGGCCCAAGTACTCTCGACGTCGGCGCTGTTCGCAGGGGCGGTAGCGGGGAAGAAACCAAGGGGCTGGGGCCCCTCTGGGGTCCCGAAGGGTTCAGGTCGACCGAGACATCGGTCCACGCCCATCTAATACACTAAGCTACGCGAGCCTTCGACAGCAGGACAGGGCACACTTTTTGCTGAGAGTCGAACGCTCGCGAGCCTGGCCCGAAGAATGTGCACCAGGCTAGGTGCGGTGGCACCTGCGGACGTAGCTTCATGGCCATGTCCCTGGATGCGGGTCGCGAGGAGGGGGAAACGCAGCCCAGCCCTGGGGCAGCCATGCTACAGAGTAAGAAAGACCGCTGGCTCGACGTGTAACAGCGTCGGTATCCTAGGCTGCTTCCAGCCACCAGGAAGCCGTCACACAGCCCCACCCTGTTGCGCGTCGGGCTGCACCAATAGGCCAACGGTCACGTGCATGAGTTCAAAATGCGTGCACAACGAGGTGCGCAACAGCAGAGGTTTGCGCTGGGTGGAACATGCGACGCCACTTGTGAGATTGAAGGCCCGACGGGCCTAGTTGCATGATAGTCGACTCCTGGCCATAAAACAAGAATGCCCATGCTGGAAATAAGCTGACAACTCTCTGTCGCTATATGGTTTTTAATGAACCACGCTGCCATCGCTAAACAACAAAAAGAGTCTGGGGAAGCCTGGGAAACGGCATACAACTCCTTCACGAAAACTTTATCACGATTTGTGGCCGCCGCAATCACCGCGGGCGCCTCCCAAACTTATATGGAAATTTGGTTCGAGGACGGACATCACGGATCGGAACAAGGGACCACAGTTTGTGGGAAACACCTGGTACGTCGGCTCGAGCGCTTCAAGTTAACACAAGACAGACAAGTGCAATATGATTCTCCCCCTTCCCAAAAAGAAATCGCGCGAGGCCGCGACTCCACAGCAATGTACCCCCTTCGCGTTGACAAGCCCATGACGCGCGTACAGCATCAGCCGAGCACCCAACCAAGACCAACTTCTCACAAACATGCAAGTTCATCAGAAATCACAGAGTCGTTCGCTATCCCCCTCCCTCTCCTCGCGAATGGTTTGACATGGCATGCCCTCAAGACGCCTCGAGAAAGGCCTGCGTGGAATCTGGAGACTTTCCCCTACCCATAGGTAGCGATTCAAGGGAGCTCTGATCGTCCCTTACCCCCAAGCCGGCCCCAGATGTTCGACGACCAGCCGTCGAATATCCAATTGGCCTGGCGAAGGACCCAACCATATGCAGTTGTGAGTAATGCTGGTGTGAGTACCGTCTTCGGTGGATCTCCCTATGGGGCCACGAACCGTTTGAGGGGTGTGCCGAAATGGGTGTGGGGGCGGCATGCGAACGTTGCCACTGGGGCCTTCGGTGGAGCTCCTTATGGGGCCACGAAACGTGTGAGGGGTGCACCGAAGTTGGTGTGGGGGCGGCATGCGAACGCAGCCACTGGGGCCTTCGGTGGAGCTCCCTGTGGGGCCACGAAACGTGTGAGGGGTGTGCCGAAATTGGTGTGGGGGCGGCATGCGAACGCAGCCACTGGGGCCTTCGGTGGAGCTCCCTATGGTGCCACGAAACGTGTGAGGGGTGTGCCGAAATGGGTGTGGGGGCGCATGCGAACCCAGTCACTGGGGCCTTCAATGGAAATCCCCATGGGGCCACGAAACGTGTGAGGGATGTGCCGAAATGGGTGTTGGGGAGGCATACGAACCAGGCCACTGGGGCCTTCGGTGGAGCTCCCTATGGGGCCACGAAACGTGTGAGGGGTGTGCCGAAATGGGTGGTGGGGAGGCATGCGGACCCTGCCACTGGGGCCTTCGGTGGAGCTCCCTATGGGGCCACGAAACGTGTGAGGGGTGTGCCGAAATGGGTGGTGGGAGGCATGCGGACCCTGCCACTGGGGCCTTCGGTGGGTCCCCATGGGGCCACGTGGGGCCTTGCCGGCATGGCCACTGGGGCCTTCGGTGGAGCTCCCTATGGGGCCACGAAACGTGTGAGGGGTGTGCCGAAATGGGTGGTGGGGAGGCATGCGGACCCTGCCACTGGGGCCTTCGGTGGAGCTCCCTATGGGGCCACGAAACGTGTGAGGGGTGTGCCGAAATGGGTGGTGGGGAGGCATGCGGACCCTGCCACTGGGGCCTTCGGTGGAGCTCCCTATGGGGCCACGAAACGTGTGAGGGGTGCGCCGAAATGGGTGGTGAGGAGGCATGCGGACCCTGCCACTGGGGCCTTCGGTGGAGCTCCCTATGGGGCCACGAAACGTGTGAGGGGTGTGCCGAAATGGGTGGTGGGGAGGCATGCGGACCCTGCCACTGGGGCCTTCGGTGGAGCTCCCTATGGGGCCACGAAACGTGTGAGGGGTGTGCCGAAATGGGTGGTGGGGAGGCATGCGGACCCTGCCACTGGGGCCTTCGGTGGAGCTCCCTGGGGCCACGAAACGTGTGAGGGGTGTGCCGAAATGGGTGGTGGGGAGGCATGCGGACCCTGCCACTGGGGCCTTCGGTGGAGCTCCCTATGGGGCCACGAAACGTGTGAGGGGTGTGCCGAAATGGGTGGTGGGGAGGCATGCGAACCCTGCCACTGGGGCCTTCGGTGGAGCTCCCTATGGGGCCACGAAACGTGTGAGGGGTGTGCCGAAATGGGTGGTGGGGAGGCATGCGACCCTGCCACTGGGGCCTTCGGTGGAGCTCCCTATGGGGCCACGAAACGTGTGAGGGGTGTGCCGAAATCGGTGGTGATGATGATGATGATGATGATGATGATGATGATGATGATGATGATGATGATGATGATGATGATGATGATGATGATGATGATGATGATGATGATGATGATGATGATGGGAAGAGGGAGGGGGGGGGGAGGAGGAGGAGGTGAGGAACGCGGGGCGCCGTCTCTTCAAAACGAGGACCCAGCACCACAGGATGGTTGGGAAAAAGCTCTGATGGCCAGTGGCGCCTGATGTCCTCTGCCTTAGGCGCAATAACCACACGATCCATATATAATGTTCGTGATTGATGATTCTCGCAATGGTTCTCAATAGTTGAAACACTACGCGCCGGGAATGCTCCAGATCCCACAATTATGGCCCGTAGAGTCAACATGCCATATATATATATATATATATATATATATGTGTGACTGCGTTGGCAAGGTGGTCGTGTTTTGTCCGAGACGTGACGCACTGCAGAAAGGCCTCTTTGCAATAGCGTAACATTGAAGCGGAGTCCGCAGAGCTGTGTACGGCGCTCGTGAATTTGAGCGCCTGCGCTCACGCTTACGTTTGGAATCGCGTATGTTGTGTTGCACGTCGGATTCAGTCATGGCTTTGTTTACAAATGCGCGTGCATGTAGAAAAGAACATCAGCAAGCTAGTTGTTCGCGCTTGGCGTGTAAAGGCAAGTCACTGGTAGTGAGCGAGAGCAAATGATGACGAATGTAATAATTATCAGTTTCTACTCTCTACCTTCTGCGCTTTGCGTTCTACTCTCGTCTCTCAGCGCACATTGTTCCATGCTCTACCCTGTGCCCTCTACTCACTCCCATTCCCTCTTTCGCCAATCCACACAACATCAACAATCGAAAACAAAGAATCTGCAACCAAGAGCCCTTGGATATTTCTTGCCCACGGAACTCGGCGCACACTCAGGGGAACGCTGGAACTCAAGAACTGGGCCGCCCACCGAGATCGACCAGAAACGATCGCGGCTTGGTAACCTCAACCAGAAAACCCGCCGAGCAAGATCAGCCAGACACGTTCGCCAACTCCTGACAACCTCCGCAAGGATCCTTGAATGCAAACACCGCTTGGGGAATCTCGAGAACCTGGACGCCTACGGAAATCGCCAAATCCTTACAACCGATGCAAGGACCCCTCCAGCGCAACGACAGGTTACATGGGAGGCCAGTCCACAAGAAACCTTCCACAAGAAACCCAACCATGGGACACCCCAGATGTCCACTGATTGTGGGTCTTGGCATCTATCTCCTGCGTAGATCTGGAATCCAGATCGCGAGTGCACAAACCAAGGTGAATGCGAATTGCGCTCGCCCGTTCCGAAACGTGTCTTGCCTCAGAGCAGATTGCGCCAGCTTGAGATGAAGGGCGGCTGAGACAGCGGGGCCTCGCCAGACTCTCGCACGCGAAGAGGTCCACTGAAAGCCATTGTTCCGGTCAGTTTATCAGCCGAAACGGGTCTCGGGCACTCTGCACTCGGACCTCCCATCATTGGTGCGAAATCCCACCCTTTCTGCTCAGCTTCACTGGTGCATCATCCCGCCCTCTCCCTTCATTGCTGCGTGGCTTCACTGGTGCAAACCAGCCCCCTCCCCCCTCCCTCGAAAAGTCCCCTCCCCACCTCTCCAGACATCGGCTCCCCCCTCCTACGAAACTCTCTTCCCCTCCCCTCTCAAACTGGCCCCCGCCCCCTCCCTCGAAAATGCCCCGCCCCTCCCTCTCTGGAGCTGCCCCCCCCCCCCCCTCTCCCTCGAACATCCCCACCCCCTCCCCTCCAGCACCGGACACCCCTCTCTGGCGAGAACCCCTCCCCTTCCGCCCCAACCCCTCCCAAAGTGCGAGGGGGCGTGGGCCCGAGCCCCCCTTCCACAAGGCTCAGGTTGGGCGTGCCCTCCTACAGGCGGATTCTGGACAAAAATTCAAAAAATAGCCCGGAAATAATCAAGCAATATGCAGAAGTACTACAAACATCGTCCCCAGACTATGTTCTGACTATTTTTGAATACTCCTCCTGTAGAGGGACTGAAATACAAGGCCTGACGGGGCCCTCAGGAAGATGACGAGACCCCATCTGAAACTTGACGCGACCTCCCGCTGCGAAGGCCGTCGGTCGTCGCCGTCGTCGTCGTTGTCGCCGTCGTCATCGTCCTCGTCATCGTCGTTGGCGTCCTCGTCCTTGTCGTTTGCCGACGCCAGGCATCGTCGCCGTCGCCGTCGTCGTCGGTGTCGCCGGCGTCGTCGTCGTCAACGTGGCCGTTGTTGTCAGTATTTGCCTCCGTCCCCCTCCCGGCTGCAGGGGGCATGCGCGGGGGCGTGTCCAGTGGCCTCCAGGGCATGAGCGCGGTCGTCCCGAGGCGGTTTCCTGTGGTTGTCCGGTGGCTGTCCTGTCGGTGTCTGCCTCGGTTGCCACGGATGCGGTCCTGTGGCTGTCCCGTGGCTGCCCCAGGGCTGTCCCGTGGTTGGCCCGTGATCGTCTCATGGTTGTCCTAAGTAAAATTGCCCCGCGGTTGTCCCGTGGTTTTCCCGGAACTCTCCTGCGATCGTATCGTCGTTGTCGCGTGGCTGTCCTGCGGTGGTCCCGTGGTGGTCCTGTGGTTGTCCCGTGGTTGTCCGCGGTTGTCCCGCGGTTGCCCAGCGGTTGTCCCGAAATTACCCCGTCTATGGATCCGTAGGTACTGAGATCGGTAGTTAGATAGCGAGATCGAGCTAAGCACTGGTAGCGTTACAACCAGACAAATGAACAGCGAGACAGTGGACAATTACACCAATGTGCATGTTGATAACGGGTTCTATTGATATACGTATGGCGAAACGAATAAATGCGGATACCTATATCCCGATACCGAGATCGTTAAAGAGGTCGGCCGAGAGCCTCGCCTGACGCCCATAGCTGAACGACAACTACGCCCATCCCCGCCTGCCCGCTTCTCCCCCAACACCGGATCACCCGTTCTGGTGCTTTTGCAAGTGTGCATATGTTAGTTAGCGTGGACCCCAAAAACCGTGTTTTTAGCAATGCGTATCGAGTAATCTAGATGGGGCAATCCATGTGGTACAATCTCCGTGGTGCAATATATGATGTGCCATATATATATATATATATTGTGCAAACTAGAACAGCGATGTCTTGCAAAGTCTTGCAAAGCATGCGGTGCTATCTAGATGGTGAGTGCAACGCATGAGATACAATGTGGGTGATGCAATGCATGCGGAGCTTTCCGTGTGGCGCAAAGCATGGCAAATCAATGCGAGTCGATGCAAAGCAAGGAAATGCAAGGCAAAGCAACGAAATGCAACCCAATTCAACCCAAAACCATACAACGCAACGCAACGCGTTCAAAACAATGCAACGGAACGCGAAGCAGTGCAAATACATGCAACGCAAGGCAAACCAATGCAAAGCAGTGCAACTCAAGGCAAAGCAACGCAAAGCTATGCAAAGCCAGGCAAGACAACGCAAAACAATGCACAGCAATGCAATCCAAAACACCGCCAAGCAACGCATAGCAACGAAAGGCAACGCACTTGAAAGCAATGCGATGCAGGATGCAAAACAATGCAAAGCAAGGCAAAACAAGGCAAAGCAAGGCAAAGCAACGCAATGCCATGCAACGACGAGGCGGCGACGGCGGGGCACGGAGCCGCCAGACCGGCCCGCAGGCCCAGACGACGGAGGGCGACGATGCGGCGACGGGGCGACAACGGCGAGAACGGAACCACCAGACCGGCCCGCAGGCCCAGCTCCTTAGAAAAGATCTGTGAACTCCGAGCAGTGCAAGCACTGTTCGGAGAATGTACATAGATATGACGCGTTTCACGCGCGCTTGCCTTGGGAACATTCGGCGGCGCGTTTCAAACCCGGGGGTGTGCCCCCCCCAACACTCGGCGCCGTCGATCAAAACCAGGGAAACCCTCCCCCCAAAACCCCTCCCCTCCGGAACCCCCCCCCCCTCCCAGGGGGGGTGGATGTTCAAAACCCCCCCCCCTCGCTGGCGCTGGCGACGACGGGGACGCAGCGACGCCCTCCACCACCACCTCACCACAACAGCACCACACAACCACCACCACCACCACAGCCACCACCACCACCACAACCACCACCACCACTCACCATCATCACCACCACCACCACAAAAATCCACTGCTACCACCACCACCACCACAATCTACCACACCACCACCACCACCACCACCCCCGCCACAACCACTACCAGCAGCACAACCCACCGCCACCACCACAAACCACGACACCACCACCACCACTGCCACCACCACCACAACAAACTTCCACAAACCACCGCCACCACCACAACCCACCACCACCATCACAAACCACCACCACACCACCATAACCACCACCACCACCACTACCACAACCCACCATCACCACCACCACCAACTAAACCCAGCACCACTACCACCACCACCACCACCACAATCTACCACACCACCACCACCGCCATAGCCACCACTACCAGCAGCACACCCCACAACCACCACCACAAACCACCAACCACCACCACCACCACCACCGCCATCAGCACCACCAGCACCACCTCCACAAACCACCGCCACAACCACTACCCACCACCACCACCATCAACCACCACCACACCACCACCAAACCACCACCACCACCACAACCCACCACCACCACCACCGCCACCACAAACCACCACCACACCACCACCAAACCACCACCACCACCACCCACTGCCACAAACACCACCACCACAACAAACCACCACACAACCACCACCACCACAACTACCACCACCACCGCCACCGCCACCACCACCACAACCCACCACTACCACCACCACCGTCGTCGTCCTCGCCGACGCTCCCCGCCACCGCCGCCCGCCGTCGCAGGCGCCGGACGGCGCCGGCCCAGAAACGGAAATCGTCGTCCCCGCCGCCGACGCAAGCGACGGCCCGAGGAGAGGGGAAGCAGGGAGGGGGGAGGGGTTAAACCACCCCCCTCCGTCACGGGAGGGGGGGGGGGGTTAAACCACCCCCCTCCGTCACGGGAGGGGGGGGGGGGTTCGAACCCCCCCCTCCGTCACGGGACGGGGGGGGGGCTTTCGAACCCCCCCCCTTCCCTCCATCCAGGGGTGGGGGGTCCAGTTCCAAACCCCCCCCCTCCAAGCGACCACAGAACGCGCGCCTACATATGTATCCATATTTGTTCTATGTCTATATGTGTATATATACACACATTTGCACAGTTCGTCGTCGTCGTCGACAGTCCTGGTCATAAGGACCACAGCGCGCTGCTCCTGGCGCATCGACGCAGACGACCCTCGGCCATCAACCGCCACCGACCACGCCGCCGTCCTCGCCGAACCTGCACACTACGGGTCCACGAGAGGGGTGCCAGCTCAGGAGGAGAAACGTTGACCTTGAATCGGAGACGCATCGCGATAGATCGGCGAAGGGCCCCCGATAGCGGGTCCGCGCGTTCCTCGGCGGGGTGGGCCGTCAAGCACCCATACTGGCGATGCATGGGCGACTGGGGGCCGATATGCCCCCCCCCCCGTGAGCCTATCCCATGGTGGTTCTCGGGTCATAGCCCGGGCCTCCCGAGACCCTGGGGGGACCATCTGGGCACACCTGGGGCGCACTTGCCGAGGAGCAGCCGCTGCAAGACACTCCGAGGACGGACAGAACCGCCGAGAACCCACGCACACGACCGACAGCTTCGACCTTCGACCCTCGAACCCACCCTCAGCCCACCCGCAGATAGAGGCCTCCTAGATGGGATTCGGGCAGGTGGGGTCGGAAGATCGCGCCCCATCGTCGATACATCGGCGATTCGTCGGGGATGCACTGGCGATGCACTGGCGATGCATCGGCAACGTCGGCGCTGCATCGGCGACGTCCGCGTGAAGGAAATAGTGCTCCGCATCGAGCCGCATCGGCCATGCATCGGCGATGCGGCGCGATCCCCCGACCCCATCTACTCCGACCCCATCTAGGAGGCCTGGAACAGACCCCCGACGTCATGATTTGTTCATGACGTCGATCCCCGGAGGTCTCCACCCCTTCCCCCGGGACTGGTCTTTCGTCCCGGCTCGCTTCTTGACGGTCCCGAGGCCCAGCGAGGGCCCCCAGAGGCCGAAAATCGCCCCCCCCCTCCCCCAGGAAAAACGTGTTGTGATTGTCATGAATAGAAAAGGTCTGGGGCCCCTGAGAATTTGGATGCCCGAAATGGAAACGCAAAACATGGGTACAATGCCGCAACGAATGTTATACAAAACCGACAACGGCCGCTGTTGGGCAGGCGGCTTCTTGTCTTCAATGGACAACGCCCGCGGCGGCGCGGACAGCGAGTCCTGGTCAACATCACCTTGCTGTCGCTCGGACGTTCATTTCCCATGCATTTGTTGGTTTCGTGCGTGTTTTTTTTGCTCGATGGTCCAGGATGATGAGTGATGGGTCTCGCCGAGAAAAAATCCGAGCGATGCCAAGTCAACAGGAACTGCTGCCGGTCTCTGCGCCCACTCTCCCCGCACCCTCCTCGACCGTCCCGCGAAAAGCGCGCGCCGCTCCTGGCGCCTCGCCGTGCCCGGCGCACAGCGACTCGAAGTCGCGGCGCGACGAGGTCTGGGGCCTGCTGCGGCGGCTGGGCGCGCCGCCGACGACCTCGCGGCAGAGCAGGGGAGGGCATCGGGCCATTCCCGCAGGCCTACCGCGTCTTGCTCTCAGACCCACAAAATGTTCGAATCACGGGACACTGTTCTTAGAACGTGAGCACGATGTGTCAAAACAAGACAGTACCCGCCAGAAATGTTATCCGAAGATTTCGTGCGGACCACTGGAAAAGTTCTTAGAACACTCTTTGATGGGCCTCTAGGAGAGCCAACACGCTGCGCCACTACTTGGCTCCTCCTCGTCCCGCCCTACTCATCGGCCTCTTCCCCAGTCCCCGTCGAACCTTACAACAACGCGACGTTTTTTTTGTTTCGATTTCCAGCCACTGGGAGCCCTCACCAGGCCGCGGGACCGTCAAAGAACGACTCGGGATGAAAAACCGGTCCCAGGGGATGGGTCGAGACTTCTGGGGGTCGACGGTATGACAAAATCTTGACGTCGTGGGTCTGGGTCCTCCTCCTCTTCCCCCCTCCTCGTCACTTTCTGTGTTTCCTGGACTGGGCAGACAAAAACTTTATACAACATCGGTGTTGTATAAAGTTCTGTTTGAAACAGACGGCGCTGTTTCAAACGAAGCAAAAACGAACCACCAACAAAACATCAAACTATGAATGCCAAAGCGACATGACACGGTCCATCAAAGCGCTGGCCAACGTGGGCCCAAACAAATAAGCTACTACACCGTGGGAATGAATGCTGCGCTGTGCAAGATATGCGGTGTGAGCTACGTTGGGTAAACTGTGTTGGGTCAGATACGTATGTTGTGCGAGCTATGCGCTGTGAGCTATGGTGTACGACCTGTGCCTTCTATGTACGCCGCGTGGTGTACGCTATGTTGTGTGAGATATCCGGCGTATGTCATGTTGTGTGAGCGGAGCGGTGGAATGTATGTGTTGTAATAAGCTAACTGCGATGTGTAAAAGAATACGTATGAGCTGCGTGGTCTGAGCTGGCTGTGAGGTCATTCCGCCACCCCTCTGAGCTGTAGTCGTTACTCCTGAAGAATTCGTAAAAAGGCTTGGGAACCTCTCGGCCCAAATCTTCCGGGGCGGCCCGCGTCGGTCCGCGGACCCCCCTCGTCTTGTCGCATGACTGTTTCGGGCCCAACAGAAAGGTGCGAACATTAGATTCGATCGTTGTTTCCGTTCCAGACAGCCCACCTGAAATAATTTTACACGGAACCGCATCACTTTGCGAGGCGGTATCTCTTTCCATGTAATTTCACAGGGGCCGCGTCACTTTGCGAGGCGGTTTCCCTTGCGGCGGCTGGCCCCCCCAGCGTCCACGGCAACTCGCGCCAAACGCCGTCGACGTCGTGAGCGCCGTTTGATCTGCGCCGCGCAGGCCTTCAGGCGGGCCTGGTACGCCTCTGCTATCTCCCCTCCCGCATTTCTTGGGGAGCGTCTCGGCGAGCTTGTCGCGCATCCACGAGACCGCAGTCTCGCGCAGTATGGCTTCTTTCTGACGGTCGGGCTGCGCCGAAGCGTCCAGGGGGAAGGAACCCTTGAGGTCACGGCGCCTCAGCGCCCCTCGGTGTTCCGCGGTGGCCACAGAACCCGCGTTGTAGGAGCAATTCCCGCGGTCCAGAGCGCACGCGGAATGTGCAAGGTCGGAACCATCGTGGGTCCAAGCAGGAACCCTCTGAAAAAATGTCGTTTCGCAAAAGTTGCAATGTCGTATCCATCGTGGATCCAAGCCGGATCCATCGCACAGCGGCGCCAGAGCCGATAAAACGGCACAAGGATCGCATACCGCGGACTCGCCGGCCCCCTCCTCCCAATAGAATACTATTTTGAAAGGGCGGCCACGGCTCATTCACGTCCGACCCCAGGCCCTGGCACGGGGGGGTCCTCCCTAAACAATATTGCAAGAAGGCCGCTGGGCCCCGAGTGGGCCTGCCGGAGCTGCGCCCCGCGGGCGCCTCGCGACGCTGTCGCCATCACGATGCCCCCGCGCCCGCCCGAACCGGGGATCCGCGCGGGGAGTGCCCGCGCGCCACTGCGGTCGCCGAGATTTGCCCGCGCACCCCCGTCGGCCAGCGCAGCCGTGGCCCGATGACATGCGCCAACAAGTCTTGGGCGGACGGGCGGGATGTTTGCGCGAGCATCGATGCGGCGACTCTAAGACCTGCGCGCTTCATTGCACCGCGGAGCATGAACGACCTATTTGGGGTCCGCGCTGGCAAGCCTGAATTTTTCTGACCAAATGCGCCTCGCCCTCGCTTGTGTTCCGGGCTCGCCCCAGCTGGGGCCCGTCGGCGGCGCGGAGCCCGCCTCCTGCCGGACGCGGCGGAGCTCTTGGGGGGCTCCTGAGAGCACGGGGACGTTGCTGGCGTCGTGGCCGCGCCCGCGGCATCCCAGGCATGGTTCGCGGGGGGCGCGAGCGGGGAGCGCGGGGGTGCCGTGGGCCCCTCGGGGCGCCCCCGCGACCTGGGCGCAGACGGCGCAATCCCCCCCGGAACGCCGACCGACCGCGGCACTGCTGGAGGCGAGCTCGGTCGGCCGACCACGGACTTCCGCCGCCCTCCGCCGAGGAGGCGATGCCGACCCCTCCGCCGCTCCTCGGAGGCGAGGCCTCGGCTCCGGGCTCGGGCACGGCCTCGGGCCTGGGCTCGGCCCCGGGCTCGAGCTCGGGCTCGGGCTCGGGCTCGGGCTCCGGCCCGCGCGCAAACTTCGAGCAGGAGATGGACTACAGTCGACCCGTATCATAGGGATGCGCGATAAGGATGTAGTGGCCTTGCACGCCCATGTCGAAGCTTCTCGAGCGGGGCGCGGCCGACGAAAGTGACCAAGGATGGACCGAGGAGGCAAGGATGCAAGGGTACCCTTGAGAAGGTTGCCCGTCCTTACCATGCGGGTCGACTGTACAGGATTGATTTACTCCAAACTTGATTGGTTGGCCGAATATACGAGGAAACATAAACGTGAAATGCACACGTAGCTCTATACGGGCTTTCTCCGCATTCATGGTAGATTCGACGAGAAACAAATGTAGGTTAAAGCAGACTCTGGCCTCGCAGGCTACCCGGAGGGCGCGGCCGAGGCCGTGGCCGCCAGGAAGCTGGCCCCGCGCAGCTGCAGGCGGACGACAGGGCCTGGCTCCTCGACGCGGATGCGGGCCCGCCAGGTGTGGTCGTCGTCGTCGTCGTCGTCCGTCGTCCGTCGTCCGTGGTCCGTCGTCGTCGTCGTCGTCGTCGTCGTCGTCGTCGTCGTCGTCGTCGTCGTCGTCGTCGTCGTCGTCGTCGTCGTCGTCCGTCGTCGTCGTCGTCGTCGTCGTCGTCGTCGTCGTCGCCGTCGTCGTCGCCGTCCTCATCCTCTTCCTCGTCCTTGTCCTCGTCCTTCGTCGTCCGGAGGAGATGGGGGATGGGGAGGAAGACTGGAGGGACGGGGGAGGAGGGTGAGACAATACAGGAGCAGGAGGCTGCGGTGGAGGAGCGCTGGAGG
Organism: Prorocentrum cordatum; assembly: GCA_963575745.1. Lineage (NCBI taxonomy): Eukaryota > Dinophyceae > Prorocentrales > Prorocentraceae > Prorocentrum > Prorocentrum cordatum. The sequence goes on along the minus strand of CAUYUJ010006669.1, from coordinate 1,087,576 downwards.
AGGGGCCGGGGGGAGAAGACGGGGGGGGAGGATGGGCGAGAGCGAGGGGAGGGGGTGGGGTGGAGGCCCGTCCCTGGGAGTGCACTCGTGTGTGCACCCGCCGAGAGAAGAGAGCCGTGCCGTGCCCAGCTTGGGGGGCCCGCAGTGGACTCCCAGGGAGGAAACATGAGGGCCCCGCCTCCTCCTCTTCCTTCTGCTCCTCCTCCTCCCTCCTCCCCCTCCTCCTCCTCCTCCTCCCACTCCTCCTCCTCCTCCTCCTCCTCCTCCTCCTCCTCCTCCTCCTCCTCCCCCTCCTCCAACTCCTCCTCCTTCCTCCCCCTCCTCCTTCCCCTCCTCCTCGTGTTTCCGCCCCAGGGAGCAGGGCGACATGGGCGCCCTTGCTTTGGTAGCAGGCCGGAGCACGCCTCTCGGAGTGCGAATCTCCGATCTCCCGTGCTTAGACGACGAGGGCGACTGCGACGACCGACCCACGCCTCCTCCTCCTCCTATTCGTTTTAAACGAGTGCAAAAGCTTCGCGGATTGAGGGCGGGTGGTTTTCAAAATGTGGCTCTCGCCTTAGCGCCGCGCGCATTCGTTTTAAGAATTCGCAAGAGCTTCACGGATTGATGGTGGGTGGTTTTCTAAATGTGGCTCTCGCCTCAGAACCGCGCGCATTCGTTTTGACAAATTGCAAGCGTTTCACGGAGGGACTCCTGCAGCCACCATGCTCGCGCCGCCCGCCACGCAGGGGTCCAAGCCAGGCTTCAGGCACAGCGCCGACTTAGCGCCGCGCATATTGGTTTCGAACATATGCACGAGTTTCACGGACTGAGAGCGGGTGGTTTTCAAAATGTGGCTCTCGCCGGAGCGCCGCGCGCATTCATTCTTTGGTTGGGAAAAAATCCAAGAGCTTCACGGATATAAGGCGGACCGTTTTCAACATGTGGCTCTGGCCTTGGCACCGCGCACATTCGTTTTAAACGATTGCAAGAGCTTCACGGATTGAGGGCGGTTCCTTCTCAAAAGGTGGCTCTCGCCTTAGCGCCGCACGCATTCGTTCTAAATATCCCAGCATCCCTCTGGGCGCATGTGGTCTAGAGCGTTTCCTTTTCCAACCTCTTGCTGTTCCCTGCTAGGGAGGTTTACCTCCCCCCCCTCCCTGCGTCTGGACGGGCTCCCCTGCGATGTGGCAAAGGGTCCTTTGTGGTCCAAGATGGCCCCAACAGGGCTTCAAATATCGCAAGATGGCCTCCAAGATGGTCGAAGATATCGGAATATGGGTCAATATAGCCTCCGACACACGTCCAAGAGGCATCAAGACGGCCCCAAGACGGTTTCAAGTGCCCTCCGAGGCCTCCAAGAACCCCCCCAAGAGGCCAAAACCCTTCAAACACCTAAGGAACATCAATGTGGTTTGCCGTCTCGCTTGTTCGCCTCCGATGGGCTCTGGTGGCCCCAAGACGGCCCAAGATAGCCCCAAGAGGGGTCCAAAAGGGCCCCCAAACGGCCCCAAGAGCGCTCCAGGAGCGGGCCAAGAGGGCTCCAAGACGGCACGCTTGAGCCTCCGATGGGGGGGGGTCGAATTAGGGATCCCTCTCTTTTTTAGCGAAAGGTCCAAGACGGCCCCAAGAGGCCCCGCAAGCATCCCAAAAGAGCCCCTGAGAAGGCCCCCGGACCCCCCAAAAGAGCCCCAAGAGCGCCCCAGACGGCCCCAAAAGAGCCCCAAGAAGGATCCCTAAGAGGACCTCAAGAGAGCCCCAAGAAAGAGTTCCAAGAGGCCCCCAAGAGGGCACCAAGAGAACCCCAATAGAGCCCCAAAATGGCTTTAAGTTTCGAAACGCACGCGAGCTTAAGATACAAATCAGTGCAACAGGCATTACGAGTCATCAAACCCCTCATCCCTCATCGAAGCAATATCGTAGCTTGCACTGGTTTCCATCTTGAACTTCAATGCGGGAAGCTCTTTGTGATCCTTGGTTTCCCGAAGGCGGCTGCGCAACTGCATGCGTCCTGCCGCCTCTGATTCACCGATTCCCCTGCTGATAGTTTCTGGATGGGCTGGTGGGGATACTTTTTTGGTTCGCGGCTCCAAGGAGACGTCCAGGGAGCGGGCTTCACGGCTGGGGCACAGAGCGAGATATTTGGCCGCAGAAGCACGTAGGCCGCTGAGGCGAGTGCACATGCCAGGGGCAAAGTGACCCTCATTGGGGGTGACCGGCGCAATCATCGCAGCGGATGGGGACGCAGGCGCGGCACCGGCGGCGGACGGCAGGGAGAAGTCGCCCTTACGGCGCCAAGCTCCAGCCGAACCAAGAAGAGGGGCAAGGCGCAATGAACGTACTGTAGCAGCACGGAGAAGTCGCCCTGTCGGCGCCACCTCCAGCCTGAGGCCAGTAAGTACACAACGTATCTGACTCACGCGGTTCGGGGGTACAACGTTGCAAGCGCTGACAGAGGCGGATGCGACTCGAGCCTGCTGGGGGAACGGCCATGAGCTACAGAAGGATGAGCCACTCGTGCAGGGCCACTCCCTGGTGAGGCCCGTCGTCAAGAACACCGGAGGTGTCGATGAGGGGTGTCGGGGCACCGTCCCATAAGAGACCACTGGTGTGCTTGCACGCGGCTGACAACCACCAGCTGGTAGCGGGTCCACATGCACCGTATCCGACTCACGCAGTTCGGGGGCACACCGATGCAATGTCCCGGCGAGGGCTGGGGCTGTGGCTGCGCCGAGCATAGCGAAACGAACATGGACCGTGGAGGCTGAACCACTCGATGCGGGGCCGCTCACAGATGAAGCTAATCCTGGGCAGGTCTCAGGGCGGACGCTCTCAACGGTCGATGCAAACTATGCTGGGGGGCGCAGCCAAAAGCCGCAGAGACTTGTGAATGATGGGAGGGTGGCGCAGCCAAAAGCCGCTGGACACAGATACATGGACCGCGGAAGGCTGAACCACTCGAGGCTGGGCTGCTCACAGACGACGTCAATCCTGGGCAGGTCAGAGGGCGGACGCACTTCAGCGGTCGATGCAATCTATGCTGGGGGGCGCAGCCAAAAGCCGCAGAGACTTGTGAATGCTAGGGGCGCAGCCAAAAGCCGCAGAGACATTGTGAATGAATGAACAGTAATGATACCCTGGACCTCCACTTCACAGGCCTCTGCCTTTCTGCCGTCCTGCCTCTGCCTTTGCGGAAGTTTCACGGGTTCCCATGGTCTACGTACCAAAACTGGGTTTTGATGGATTCCGGACCATGCGGGTGCAACAGTTATGTTGATTCACGGTGTTGAAGTTCCAAAAATGGCGTTCTGGCACGATTCCAGATCGTCAGGACGCAGCAGTCAGGTTGATCCGTGGCATGGAGATCCCGAGAACAATTTTTTGACATGCTTAAAGGTCTTCAAACGGCTATCTTCCAACGAGGCAGTTCCCTCAATGAAAATGAACCGTTGTATGGGGCCTATGAAGAGGGAGCTTGGAGGGAGGGTTAATTCAAAAATCGTTGATGACTCTTGGGTTTACACTGGTCCTCCTCCTCCTCCTCCTCCTCCTCCTCCTCCTCCTCGGGGGCGGAGGGGCCGGGAGAGGAGGAGGAGGAGGTGGAAGAGGAGGCAGATGAGCGAGAGGATGGAGGTGGGCCTCCTCCACCCCATCCTCCTCCCCTCTCTTCCTCCCCAGACCCCTTCGAGCAGTGACAGACCCGAGAATACCCAACCCTTTCTCCACGCAAGGCGATTATTCATGTGAAAGCTCCATACAAAAGAACACACTGCGATACATCCAGCACCCTGAAATGATTCGCCTAACATTGTCGAGCCACGCGCGTCGCGCACCTGCGCAGGAATGGGCTACTGAGGACAGCGTCATGTGCTACGTGACTTTCCGGCGCTCTGCGGTCTGTAATGCAACAGCGTCGCGCGCTAAATGGCGCGACGGCGCATGCGCCATGTGGGTACGCGCAGTGGGGACGCCTTGCACTCCGCCGTTCCTCCGAGGAACCCACGCAACTGGCGACGGTTGCGCAGTCCGCAGCTCCCAAGGCAGCCGCGAGGTCTCAAATGATGTGCGCTGCCCTCACCTCCGCCGTTCCTCCCAGGAGCCACCGAAACTGGCGACGATTGCGCAGTTCGCAGACCCCAGAAGCCGCAAGTTTGAAAGCAATCGGCGACGCCCTCACCTCCGCCGAGCCTCCCGGGAGCCCACGAAAAAGACGCCAATTGCTTATTCCAGGGCGCCGTAAGGTCTCGCGTGACTACCGCCTCCGCTGGACCTCCCAGGAACCCACGAAAGTGACGACGGTTGCGCAGTTCGAAGCTACCCAGGTCGCCGAGAGGTCTCGGCTGGCTGCGCGTACACCCTCACTCCGCTGGATATCCCAAGAGCCAATGAAAGCGGCGACGGTTGCGCAGTCGCCCAGGGAGCCGCGATGTCTCGGCTGGATGCGCGTACACCTCCACTCCACAGGACCTCCCACGAACCCACGAAAAATGGCGACGATTCCGCAATTCGCAGCCACCCACGGAACCGAGAGGTCTCGGCTGGATGCGCGTTCACCTCCACTCCGCTGGACCTCACAGGAGCCTACGAACCTGGCGGCAATTGGGCAGTTCGCAGCCACCCAGGGAGCCGCGAGGTCTCGGCTGGATGCGCGTACACATCCACTCTGCGAAACATGCCAGGAGCCCACAAGAATGACAACAATTACGCAGCTCGCAACCCACCAGGGAGCCGCGAAGTCTCGGCCGGATGCGCGTACACCTCCACCCCGCTGGACGTCCCACAAGCGCGCGACGGTTGCGCAGTTCGCCTCCACCCAGAAAGTCGCGAAGTCTCTTCTGGATGCTCGTACACCTCCACATCGCTGGACCTCCTGGAAGCCCACGAAAAGGTTGACAATTGCAAAGGTCGCAGCCACCCAGGAGCCGCGAGGTCTCGGCTGGATGCGCGTACGCCCCCACTCCGCTGGACCTCCCAGGAGCCCACGAAGGTGGCGACTTTTGCAAAAAGTTCGCAGCCACCCAGGGAAACGCGAGGTCTCGGCTGGAAGCGCGCACACCTCCACTCCACAGGACCTCCCAGGAGCCCACCAGAGTGGCGACAGTTGCGCAGTCCACAACCACCCAGGGAGCAGCGCAGGTGGAGGCAGGAGGAAGGGGGAGGAGAAGGAGAAAAAGTAAGTGTGGATATCCGAGTGCTCCATTCAAAACGAGAACTAACGTACGAGGGCTGGGAGCACCAACCATTATCTGGGGGACGCAAAGATGGGGTAGGGCACGAGTGGGTTTAGAGGAACGTCGCTCCAAATACCCCCCCCCTGGAAAAATTAACCTGGCGACGGACCCAAACATATGCAGTTGTGAGTACCGCAGTTGTGAATGTGGTCCTCGGTAGAGCTCCTTATGGGGCCACGAACTGTGTGAGGGGCCTGCCACAGTGGTGGTGGTGGTGGAGAACCGCATGCGGGCACCCCCACTGGGGCCTTCGGTGGAGCTCCCTATGGGGCCACGAAACGCTGCCCTGGGTGGGGGAACCGCATGCGGGCACCCCCACTGGTGCCTGCGGTGGAGCTCCCTGTGGGGCCACGAAACGCTGCCCTGGGGGGGGGGGAACGGGCAACCCCACTGGGGCCTTCGGTGGAACTCCCTATGGGGCCACGAAACGCTGCGTTGGGCGGGGGAACCGCATGCGTGCACCCCCCATTGGGGCCTTCGGTGGAGCTCCCGATGGGGCCACGAAGCGCTGCTCTGGGCGGGGGAACCGCATGCGGGCACCCCCACTGGGGCCTTCGATGGAGCTCCCATGGGGCTACGAAACGCTGCGCTGTGTGGGGCAACCGCATGCGGGCACCCCCACTGGTGCCTACGGTGGAGCTCCCTGTGGGGCCAAGAAACGCTGCCCTGGGTGGTGGAACCGCATGCGGGCACCCCCACTGGGGCCTGCGGTGGAGCTCCCTGTGGGGCCACGGAACGCTGCCGTTGGCGGGGGAACCGCATGCGGGCACCCCCACTGGGGCCTTCGGTGGAGCTCC
>CAUYUJ010006669.1:1061569-1076569 GCA_963575745.1 Prorocentrum cordatum | reverse complement strand
ACCGCACGGTGTGGTCACCACCCTGTTTGGGGACCCCCTCTTGGCTGCTCCCGAGGGCGAGGGTGCTGCGGGAAGCGAGTCCTGGACCCCCAGGCGGCCCAAAGGGCTAGAGATCCTCATCCTTATCGACGGTCACATGGCCCGAGGGCCCCTGGAGGCCAGACGTCGCGCAAGTACAGCTTCGGACCCACGGACCCAAAGCATCTCCACGTCGTGGGGAGAGCTCGTATCGAGGTCCTCTCTCGGCGGCAGCGCGCGGGATCGAAACCGATGGGCGGAGCCTTCGGCCACGCTCGTAGGACAAGCCTTCTCTCCCAAGTTGGCCCATGCGCTGCGAGGACGACACAGAAAGCGAGAGAGGGGAGGGATGGAGGGAGGGAGGGGGAGACGAGACGAGACCTGGGCTGCGCGGGTCTTCGGCTGCGGCAGGGTATCGCGTATCGCGGCCGTCGGCGCTCGGGTGCGTCGGTGTGGTGCTGCTGGTGCTCTGCAGAGGCAAGGCGGCGGGGCGCCTCTGCAGGAGACCGTGGCAAATGTTGAGAGAGCGGGGGGAGGGCTCTGCGGCAACTCATGAGAGGCTGCAGTGCTATCTTGTTGGCCCTTGCGAGTCGACGCTAAGTTGACGCTGAGTCGGCGCAGGTCGACGCTACACAGTCGAAACGTGCATTACGGACGGATGGCAAGGACGCAGGGCCATTGGAGGCCAAAGTTGGCAAAGGACGGGCCGCAGAGGCAAGGACACAAGGGCACCCTAGATGAAGGCGCGCGTCCCTACTAGGCGCGTTGGCTGTGATTGAGGCGACGTCGGTGCTCTCTCACCGATTACAGGACGCTGGCGCACGCTTTGCCCACCCTCTCAGGACGGAATCGCGAGGGCCACGCAGGGCTCCCGGCGATCTGCTACCGCAGGAAGGACTCCCTCCTTCGGCGGCAGACCACGGGGGCGCTCCCTGGACGCCGGCACGCGAGCGCCCCACAGCCCTCTCGGGGCGCTTCTGGCAGGGGGGCGTCCTCGACAGCCGGTGCCCGCGAGGGAGGGGGGCCCAGAGCGCGCCCGTCTCCGCGCCCCCGCCGCCGCCCCGCGCATGGCCCCCTGCTTGTTCCTGCGCACGAGGGCGCCGGCCGGGCAGGTCCACGGCAGCAGAGGGCAGGCAGCGGAGAGGAGGCGTCCCGCGGGACGGCCCCCTCAAAAAGCCCCGGCAGGGGGCGCTGGGGCCAGGCAGATGCTCGGCTGCGAGCGAGGGGGGGCAGTAAGAAGAAGGAGGCCCTCTCAGGAGGCGACGGGACTTCTCAGAAGCCCTCGCGCCTTCCGAGATCCTGTGTCTTCGGGGAGGGCTCAGGAAACCTCTCGGGAGGCTGGGGGACTCCCGAGCCTTCCGAGAGGGCCCGCAACTTCTCACTTCCCCCCGGGCTTGCCGCCGAGATACAGCAAGGAGCGAGCACAGACTACGAGCGACGAGAAGGAAGAGGTCCTGCGCACGAGGACGCCGTGGCCTTCCGCGGCGGCACTGCGAGAGCGCCGCCGGCGCGGGGCACACCACGCAGGAAAGGCAGGGCGCTGGCGCGCGGCCGTGAACCTCTGCTCCGTCGGCCCCGTGGGCACGGTCTCCCCCGGGGCCGTGGGCGACCCGAGGAGGAGGAGGAGGAGGAGGAGGAGGAGGAGGAGGAGGAAGAGGAGGAGGAGGAGGAGGAGGAGGAGGAGGAGGAGGAGGAGGAGAGGAGGAGGAGGAGGAGGAGGAGGAGGAGGAGGAGGAGGAGGAGGAGGAGGGGAGGGGAGGGGGGGAAAGGCAAGCTAGGTGCGCTCGCGTCATATCTGACATCCTACCCCTCCCTCCCATCCCTTACCATGGCGCAGATCCCCTCTCTACTCGCACAGTCGGATGTCGAGCAGGGCAATGATCCCGAAAGGGTACGCGATGCATTGTAGAGCACGGCGTGGCATGGCGTAGACGAGCACCGCGAAGCGTAGTATCAACCTAGCATTGCATTGCATGCCGTGGCATGGCGCGGGAAATGACGCCAGCGCTGCAGCGGGAGCACGAATCGAAACGAGCGGAAGCGCGGAAATGAGGCCACCGCTGCAGCGGGAGCACGGCGGAAGCACGCCAGAATCGGCCCGGGAGGCTTCCCGGGCGCCAGAAGCAGAAATTCAGCATTTTCAAAAAAAAGAAAAATGTGCATTGGAATGGCATTTTTTCGGCGCCGCCTCGGAACTCGACTTTCCGGCGCCAGCAGGAACCGGCTCCGGACCCGGCCCGGGCGCCGGCCCGGGCGCCGGCTCGGGCGTCTGCTTGGATGGCCGACAGAGTTGTTGTAGCTTGTAGTACATATAGTTAACATCATACATACTAATATGTCACATAACATGTAGCTAACAGAGACTTAACTACACACATATATACACTTATTAGCCAACTTAATAAGTCGAATAAGTCTAGGTGTTTGTTCGGATGTTTGTTTTTTTAAGGGCGCCAGTTTTTTTGGTTGGCGTCGTCTGCTGGTTGGACCTGCGGTTTGCCTGCGTTGTGCGTGTTTTCTGGGCGCGCTTGCTTGATGATCGTTGAGCGTTTGTCAGGTTACGCCAAAAAAAAACTCCTCCTCCATATGTTCCTGCTCCTCCTCCTCCTCCTCCTCCTCCTCCTCCTCCTCCTCCTCCTCCCTCTTCGGCGGATTACCGCCTTCTTGATCCTCCTCCTCATCCTTCTTCGGCGGATTACCGCCTTCCTCCTCATCATCCCTCTTCGGCGGATTACCGCCTTCTCGATCCTCCTCATCCCTCTTACCGCCTTCTCGATCCTCCTCCTCGTCCCTCTTCGGCGGGTTACCGCCTTCCTCCTCCTCCTCCTCCTCCCTCTTCGGCGGATTACCGCCTTCTTGATCCTCCTCCTCATCCTTCTTCGGCGGATTACCGCCTTCCTCCTCATCATCCCTCTTCGGCGGATTACCGCCTTCTCGATCCTCCTCATCCCTCTTACCGCCTTCTCGATCCTCCTCCTCGTCCCTCTTCGGCGGGTTACCGCCTTCCTCCTCCTCCTCCTCCTCCTCCTCCCTCTTCGGCGGATTACCGCCTTCTTGATCCTCCTCCTCATCCCTCTTCGGCGGATCACCGCCTTCCTTATCTTTGCATGCTGCGGCGGATCAACCGCTTTCTTTCCTCCTGATCCGCATGCTCTCATTCTGCGGATCAGCCGCATTTCCCCTCCCCACCCCTTCCGCGGATCAACCGCGCGCCCCCCATCCTTCGATCTTGCGGATCAGCCGCGTTCTCGGGCGGCTCTACGCCATCTTCTGTCGGCGGGTCACTCGCCTCCTCCCTCTTCCCCCCCCATCCGCAGCCTTTTCCGCCTTTCATCGCAGCCTTTTATCGCAGCCCCTTTTGGCTCGGGCTGCCGCGGGGCGGCGGCGCGTCTCCTGCACGAGAATGGCGCTCCAGCAGGAGCTCCTTCAGCGCGCCGAGGGGGTGGGCCCCTTACTGCGCGCTGCGAGGGACCAGGGCGAAGCCGCGTGGAAGCAGGCGTCGGGTGCACAGGCTGCTCGGCTGGTCGAGCTCGTCGGATTGGTGCGCCCGCAGGGCCAGTTGCTCATTCGTCTCGCGGGTTTGGCGCAGCAAGACGGCTTCGCGCCTGCCGACGCACAGCTGTTGCAGAACGCCTTGGCCACGGCAGCCTCGAGCAGCGGCGGGGCGTGGAAGTCGCAGGACTTCGAGCATTTCCCGTATTTCTTGAGTGGTGAAGTGTGGGCCGTGCTCAGCGACCCCCATGGGGACGTCTTGCACAAGGCTCGGTCTGTTCTGTCGTTTCTCTCGTCGAAGCTGGGCCTCAAGAACCCGTCAGAAGGCACCCTCGCGCACGTGACGGCCCTCGTGACGATCTGCGTAGATGGGGCCCCAGCGGCCCGCAGCATGAGCCCCCACTTCTTGAAAGACACCTTTGACCACATCAAGACGATGTGGAAGGGCATGGTCAAGGCAGAGCCCTTGGAGAAGATGGCCGCGCTCCCAGCTGACCCCGACGCGTTCCGAGCTGCGTTCCCCGCCACGTGGGCCTCTGCGTACGGCGGCGGTGGTCCTGCGAGCATCGGAGTGTCTTTCGTCGATGTCTCCGTGGTGGCTAAATCGTTCAAGTGGCGCGAGAGGCAGCGCGCAGGGTCCGCGTCGTCGGCGCCACTTTTGCAGGCTCTGCAGAATATGATGGGTCAGACGCTGCAGCAGCCTCAGCAAGAGAGGCTCGCGAACGGTGCGGTGTTGACGTTCGCAGGGACGCAGCCGCGCAGCCTCGCTGGCGTGCAAGCGGCTGCGACGTCGGCCGCAGGGCAGCTCGCGGTAACGGACCTCCCGCAGCAACAGCAGCAGCAGCAGTTGCAGCAGCAGCAGCAAGACAACTACAACCTGCAATTGCAGGTCAAGCAGCTCCAGGAACAGCTGCAACAGCAGCAGCAGCAGCAGCATCAGCCGCCGCAGCCTCAGCCCAGTCAGTTCGCCCTCGAGGACGCCCACTCGGCGGGTGCCTCTGCAGGAGGGGCCCCGCAGGCGAAGAAAGCGAAGAAGGTGGACTCTGTGGAAGCAGCGGCCATGCAGGTACACGCTGCCATGCAGCAGGAGAAGGAGACCAAAGCCAAAGCGAAGGCCAAGGCGAAGCCCGCTGCCAAGACATGCGTGCTGAAGAAACCAGCGTCGGCACCTGTTGGCAAGGCGGCGGTGGTGACCAAAATCAGCGTGGAGAACACGCGCAGCCAGTGCGTCGCGCACTACGGGAGGGGCCCTGGCTCGACCAAGGTGTTCAAATGGGGCCCGAACACAGGCTACACGAAGGATACGTCCGAGAAGGCCGCCAAGCAGTGGATCGAGAATCGGCTGCGCGTCGGCTGAGGGGGTGACGGCTACGCGTAGCTGTCGGCACGACGCGTGCCATATTCAGTGCAGCCATGCCGACGGATGGCCGTCAGTATGAGCACTTTGCCATGACGTGGGTAGTGCTACGGATGGCATCGGCTGTTGGTTTCTTCGCCTGGCGCGCGTTGCGCTCGTGATGAAGCTCGTTCTTCTGTGAACTCGTTGCACCTCTATGCGCGCCACTGCTTTGAAAGAAAAGGCGTTGAAAAAAGTGCGGGTCAACCGCTTTCAGCGGATCATCCGCTACTTACCACGTTGTGCCAGGTCGGGGCAGGGAGGTCTGAGCAGGAATATGGAGGGATGGCATGACTAGGAAGGGATGAGACCGAGCAGAAGTTTGCCAGTGAAAAGGGAACCGCCGCTCTGGTCCAGAACCGCCCCCGCTCTGAATCGAAGCCACAGGGGCAGAACGGTGGCGGTTCTAGGCCAGAACGGTAGCGGTTCTGGACCAGAACGGGCAAAAATGGAGGTTCATGCGCGTTCGATGCCGTAGCCGTTTGCGCTCGCAGGGGCGCGCGCGGGCGCGCGCGGCGGGCTCGGCGCGCAGGGCGCCATGGCGGCGCCGAAGAGGTCCGCCTTCGAGGACCTCCAGAGCTTCTTCGAAGAGGCCGACGGTGCGTTCGATCAGATGGACGCCGAGAGGTCGCACGTGATCGGCTGCCTCAGGAAGGTGCTCGAGGACTCTGGCCACGTGGAGGCTGCGGACGTCCGCGACACCCCGCTGGAGGAGCCTGCAGCTGCTGCTTCGAGCTCTGCTGCGTCGGCGACTCTTGAGGTGGAGGTCGATCGCCCCGTTCGCCCTCGAGAGCAGGTCGTCGACGTCGACGCTCTGGAGCGCTCGGTCGACAACGTCCTGCGTGAAGGCGACGCGAACTCCGCGGGCGACGCGCCCATGCCCGACGGCGCGGCGGAACGCGTCCAGCAGCTCATGCTGCGGGATCCAGAGTTCGCGCGGATCGCCTTGCTCATGGTGATGAGTCCGCTCTCCGTGGACTGGAACGACCCCGCCGTCATCAACGTCGAGAAGACGCTGATCTTGGAGTTCCAGTGCCACAAGAAATTCAGGCAGCGGGGCCCCCCTGGCCCATTGCAGGGAGGGCCCACGGAGTGGAGGGGCCAAGCCTGGAGGCAGAACAGCGGTCGGTGGGGCTCCCGCGGCGGCCGCAGCGTGCGGCTTGCCGAGTTCCAGGCGAAGTTCGGCAAGGAGCGAGGCACGGAGGCTTTCCTCGAGGACGAGGACCGACGCCGCAGCTTGCGGCAAGACAGCTTCGTGGCGAAGTTCGGCATGGAGCGAGGCACCCAGGCCTTCCAGGAGGACGAGGCCGCTCGCGCGAGCAAGTCCAAGGCGGTCGCGCGCATGATGGCCGCCCCACCGAAGGCCCACCAGCCGAGGATGGTGCTGCCGACGGTCGACCCTCCGACCAGCAAGGCGCGCCCGACGCCCAAGATGGTCGCGCCCGTGCCGATCGCGCGGCCCGCGGCCAAGGGCAAGAGCAAGGAGGCGGTCTCCAGCAAGGGCACTGCTGGCAAGCACGGCAAGGGCTCCGACGAGGACACGGACAAGGGCTCCGACAAGGGCGTTCGCAAGGGCACGGCCGTCAAGAGCAAGGGCGGCCACAAGGGCGCGGACAAGGGCAAGGACGCGCACGTGGTCAAGAACGTCCTCCAGCCCACGTCCAAGCGCCCCGCGCCTCGGACGCCGTCGCCGCATCGCAGGCCTAAGCGGCGGGCGACGCCAGCGGGCGCGGGCCGTTGCACTTCCTGTGACGCGCGCTATTGTTCTTGGAAAAAATACGCGTACTTCCTCGGCGGCTCATCCGCCATGGCGGTTTATCCGCCTGTGTGTGCACGAGTGTCGCTGCGCGCGCGTCACGCGTGTGCTTCCTCGGCGGCTCGCCCGCCATGGCGGTTTACCCGCCTGTGTGTTCGCCACGCACATGCTCTCGCACCGTTTTTTCTGTATAGGCGTTTTGGCTCGAACGCGAAGCGCACGTGGGCCGCCCGTCGCCGCCAGCTTCCGCATCCATGTCGGACGCTGCGTCCTCCTCCGCTGATGTCCAGCCTGCTGCCGCGCACGCTGACGACGGAAGCCCGACGTGGATCATGCGGGGTGGGAAGTGCCCCTTTGGCTCGCAGTGCAGCAAGCGCTCGGCGACCATCAAGTCGTGCCACTCGTACGAGGATGCCGTGGAGTCGATCATCCATCACTTGGTGACGTCGCCCTACCACGAGCTCGAGCGCTCCGAGGCTGAATCGGCCGTCGACTTCAACTTGATCGAGTCCTGGGAGGTCGACAAGAAGAAGTGGGCCGAGGAGCAGGACAGGTGGCAGAAGAAGCAGCGCAAGAGCTTGCCGTGGCAGCCCACCGCGGAGCCCGCCATCAGCGCGCCGCCGACGGGTGCTGGCACGGGTCGCATCACGCTCTCGGAGATGCAGGTGAGGGCCTGCGTCGACTCGCTGAAGCGTGCCAAGGTCTCGGCGGAGAGCGCGGCCAACCTCTGCGCCAAAGCGGCTCGGGCGTTCAACGAGGAGGTCACGTGCATCCAGCAGTGCGTCGAGGTGATCGAGTCGTACGTCCAGCCGACGCGCGTGCTCCCCCTGCGCTAGGCTGCTGGCGGAGCTCAGGTTTTGGCCACGCGCGTCGGCGCCTCGCTTAGCACGCCCACGTCGGGTGCTCATTCGCGGGCTCGGACGCCGAATCTTTGCTGGGAACACCAGCACACCTTCCTCGTCGCTGCGCTCATCATCTTGGATCATTGTCACGAGCGGTTCACTCGCTGATCGGCGGATCATCCGCCAAGGGAAGGGCATCGGCGGGTCGACCGCCATACAGCGGATCATTCGCTGCTCAACGATGTGACCGATAACAACCGATAACGACCGATAACGTTTCGATAACGATGTTATCGGATCGACCGATAACAACCGATAACGCCGATAACGCTATGTTATCGGCAACGAAACCACATCCGATAACATCAAAATAACATCCGATAACGTCCGATAACGTCCGATAACGTCCGATAACGGTTATCGGAGCCGAAATTGCATCCGATAACGTTGTTATCGGGTGTTATCGGTGATCGTTATCGGATGTTATCGCATGTTAGCGCGACATCCGATAACTGTTATCGGTATGTTATCGGTTGTTATCGGATGTTATCGGATGTTATCGGTATGTTATCGGGCTTATCGGATGTCATCGGCCGTCATCGCCCTCCTCCGCGGTTTCAGATATTTTGCCGCCCGCCATCTTGGACATCCACCTTCGCCCGCCCTGAAGCTCAAACCGAGCGTGCGAATGAAATCGAAACAAATCCTCCTTTTCCTCTGGCACACTGAGCGTGGTACTCCGTTTATCTTACCCCTCCCTCGTCTCGATTGAAACCGTTCTGCTATAACGAAGCGCGACTCGATAGGATCCGTTCTTCTCTTCTCTCCGCGCCTTCGCGTACCTCCAGGGGAAAACATTTGCACAGATCGTGTTCTGGACCAGTTGTTTTTTTCTCTCCACGTACCGCATCCTCCTCTCCTCCATCCGCAGCCGTTGTGCTTGCAGGGCAACGCGCGCGGGCTCCTTGCTTCTGCGCCCCCGTGTCCCATCTCGCCTCTCGCGGTTCCGATGTCGCTGCAGTTGGCCTTGATGCCACCGCCTGCCGCGGCGCCCGTGCCGACGGCTAAGGCCAAGGGCAAGGCCAAAGCCAAGGCCAAGTCGAAGAGCAAGACGGCCACCGTCGAGATGGCGAATGACGCAACAGTTGCTTGGTGGACAAAGTTCAAGTCGCCTGGGTCGGTTGTCTCTGGCTCGGAGGCTGCCGATAGCCCGACGGCGACGACGCTGGCGCTCGCAGCTCCTGAGGTGGCCGACTTGGGAGACTTCGAGGATGCGCCCGAAGGCGACGATGTTGCCTCGTCGGGGGCCGCTGCCTCGTCCGAACCGCTTGCCGTCGAAGACGCCGCCTGCTCGCCGACTCCGACTCAGGAGGTGGCAGACAAGGCTTCTCCCCCGGTGCTCAAGCCGACTCCCACTCCAGGCGAGGTCTTCGTCTGGCAAGGTCCTGAGGTCAAGCGCGAGCCGTCGAACCCAACGTGCTACAGGTGCAAGCAAGAGGTCGATGTCTTGAGGGCACCACTGATTGGGAAAGGCCAGGGCTCGTGGAAGTGCGAAAAGTGCAACACGCGCGGAACGCAGTTGTCCCGCTTGTTCGGATCGTGGCCACCTGCCAGCTTCAGGAGGCTTGACTCCTCAGCGCAAGCGAAGTTCTGGCAAGATGCAAAGGAGAAGGCTGGTAAGGATCAGCTCGAGGAGCTGTTCGTCCAGACTCTCACGACGACTCGGATCGAGCAGGAGGTTGCCCAAGTGGGCGGGGAGTATCTGCCGTTGTCAGTTTACGCCCAGCGTGGGTTCGATGTTACACGCATCGAGAAGGAATGCAAGGACACCGAGGAACACAAGATCCTCGGAACTTGCTAACGCGTGGACATCAGGGGTGGCTATTCGAAAACGATCGAGCAGCTCGCCCGCGCCGAGGTGCAGGAGCTGAAAGCGAAGGCGAAGGCGCCGCCTCCGACGCAGCCGACGCAGCCAGCTCCAGGCAAGAGCGAATCAGATGATTCGGAAAGCGGCTCGAGCAAGACGAGCAGCAAGAAGGGGAAGAAGTCGAAGAAACAGAAGAAATCCAAGAAGCAGTCCAAGAAATCCAAGAAGGCCGACAAGAAGGACAAGCGCGACAGGAAGGACAAGAAGTCCAAGAAGCGCGCAGCGTCCTCGACCTCGGATTCGGATTCGGACTCGAAGTCTGAGAATGACAAGGGCCTGCAGGCGAAACAGAGGAAGCTCGAGCAAGAGAAAGCCAAACAGGCCAAGAAGAACGTTGCCCTGGCGACCCGCGTCTTGTGCAAGATCGAGAGGCCCAGGATTTCTCTTGATCGCGATCTCAAGGATCCGATGTCGAAGCACGTGCCGAAGTACACCATCGATCCAGCCAAGAAAAAGCTCAAGGAGCTTGAGAAGCTTTACTCTGAGTTCAGGAAGGTCCACGACGAGCGTGGCATGGGGGGTGAGGTGACGACAACGGTGGCTGAAGTGGATGACCTTGTGAAGACTTCGATCGAAGCTGCCGCGCTCCTTTCCAAGCTGCTGAGCACTGCGAAGAGCAACGTTCCGAGCGGGGACGACGTGTAGGCTCTCCCCGTCTGCGTCTGCCGTGACCGCCCGTCTTCTCACTGCCCGTCTGAGTCTCTGCGGAGACGACGTGTTAGGTCGGCGCTGCAGTCGCGCGGGAGGCACCGTGCATGCTTCCAGCCAGCTTTGGCTTCAGGTCCGCCCTGACGACGAGGGGCTGACATGACCCAGCGCTCGATTAGCCCTGCAGTTTGCCATGGCGTGGGTAGTGCCACGGATGGCGCCCGACCGCGCGAGCCCCGACTGCACTTGCTAGTCTCAGGGGACACGCCGCGATCACGGGATAGCGCTCAGTTTGCAGTAGCGCTCGGGGTTAACTCACACCGACTTCAATGGGAAGTTGCTCGTGGAAAACCCATCGATAAAAAAAGCGGTTCAACCGCTCGGCGGATCATCCGCCAATCATTTTCTTCCTCTTCTCAAGCTCAGCCGCGGCTCAACCGCTGAAAAATCCATCAATCAAAAAAAAGCGGATCAACCGCTCGGCGGATCATCCGCCAATCATTTTCTTCCTCTTCTCAAGCTCAGCAGCGGTTCAATCGCTGAGCAGGTTATCCGCTAGTCGCTCATTCCTTTCGTCGGCCATTTCTTCCTCTCATCCACCGTACTTCCATTCCTCCTCCTCCTCCTCTTCCTCGGAGTCACAAGGACTTATTGGCCTCGGTGCAAGGGGGGGTGGGACGACCCAGACGACGTCGACGAGGGGTCGCGTTCCACCCCCCGAGGGTTAAAACTGAGGCCAAACTGGGGCCTCAGTTTTAACCCTCAAGCGGGCCAGGTCACCGTAGGCCATGGGCGTATACGCTGTCCTTTCATCTGATCGCTCCTGATCGCTCCTTCCTTGCGTTCCCCGTGCTTCCATTCCACGCCTCCTCCCGCTCCTCTCCCTCCTCCTCCTCTCCCTCCTCCTTCGCCTCGCCCCCTTTCACACATCCCTTCCCCTCACTCCCCCATCATCCCTCTCCTGCTGCTTGTGCTGATGTAGGTTCAGCATCTCCGCCCCGTCGTTCTTTCCGCAGCCATTTCAGCATCGGGCGATCGGCGCCCTGTCCCGCCTCCCGCCCCTCCACCGCTGCCTCCCCGCTCGCCTCTGTCGGCCATGGAGCCGCTCGCGAAACGGCAGAGGATCCTCGATATGTTGAGCAGGCGGAACTTCAGCGAGAGCGACGTCGTGGCGGCGCTCGCCGCGCCGGGAAGAGATGAAGCGGCGTCTCGGCGAGATGTGCGGGAGTGCGTGGATACGTTCACTGCGGACGTTCTCGTTCAGCTTACGCTGCAAAAGCAGGGTGGCGACGCCTTTGACTGGACCATCGCCAAGTATCAACTTCTCCTCCCGAGGTGTCTTGCCCAGTGCGCGGGTTTCAGAGAGGAGTTCGAGAATGCAGTGGCGAGGTCACCGAATAGTTTCGACAGGCCGTGGCGCCTGGCGCTGTACATAGATGACGTGGTGCCTGGCGATGTTTTGAGGTTGAACAACAAGCGAAAGACCACGTGCTGGTATATAGGCATACTTGAGATGGGACGCTATCTGCGATGCGAAGAGGCATGGCTGCCCGTTGGCGTGCTGCGCGCCACCATCGCTAAAGATCTGCAGGGAGGTTTCCCAGCTGCGGCCAAGGCGCTCCTGCGTTCGCTCCTGCTCGGCTCCGACAGCGTCGCCGTGGCAGGCGTCAGCGTGCCGTGCGGTGGCCAATCGCGGATTATGTATTTCAAATTTCAGCGGTTGATCGGTGACGAAGTTGCGACGAAAGCGTTCTTCGACACGAAAGGCTTTGGCGGCATTAAGTGTTGTTCCATATCGTGCAAGAACGTAGTGAAGCTGAACAAAGATGGCGTGACTGATTCGCTCGCCGATCATCAGACTGGCACGTACCTGGTCGACGTTTCGTGCTCTGACCCCTCGCAGTTCGACCCGATGTCAGACGAGGACGTTTGGCGCACGCACGATATTCTGGATGCCGTGCGCAGGAATGGGGGTGCGTTGAAAAAGGCACAGACAACGATGGGATTTTCTTTGAACGAACACGGCGTTCTGGCCGACAAGGATCTTCGCCCACACGTGTTTCCACATTCCTGCCTGCTGCGCGATTGCATGCACGTGTACCTGGCAGGCGGCATCGTGAATATCGAGATTGGCTTGCTTTTTAATGGTGTTGCTGAGTGTACTCCTGGTTTTTCCTTCCGTTTGCTGAAGACGTTCGCCGAGGCCGACTGGCATTGGAACCCAGGAGGGCTGACCAGGAGCGAGTTCGCTGACATATTCAACGGGTCTCGGGAGATGGCGTGGAAATCAAGCGGTGTCTTTCGCGCGGGGGCATCTGAACTCTTGTCTGCATTCCCATTCATCAGATACTTTGTTGTTGAACACGTTCCCGCGCACAAGGTGCAGTTGGAACGCCAGAGCTACCTCCGTCTCTGTGACGTTCTGGACAGCATCAACGAGGCAAAGCACTATTCCACGCCCGTTGCTATGAAAGATATCATGCGGCGTGCAGTTGGCCGTTTCCTTGACGCGCATAAGGCCGCGTACCGCCTCGACTCCATCGTCCCAAAACACCATTATCAGTGGCACGCTGTGTCAGACCAAGAGGACGACATATTTCTTGATTGCTTTGTGCACGAAAGGAAGAACAAGATCGTGAAGCAATCAATGACCCACATCGCGAACACGGCGGCATTCGAGAAAAGCTCGGTCCAGCAGCTTCTCGTCAAGGTGTTCCCAGCGATGGACAAAGTCAGGATGACCGAATTGTGCGAGCCCGTGGCGGTGAGCCAGCCGTTGTCCGACAAGTTTGGCCAGGTTTGCGTCGTGTCCAAACAGATGAGGTGGCGGGGCTTGCTGCTCAGAGTTGGCAGCGTGGTTTTCATTCAGAACGCGGCGGTCGAGGTTCAAGCGTGCTTGTCCGCTGGTGGCGTTCTAGCGCTTATCGTGGGAAAGCTTGCGCTGGTGCGTCGCGAGCCGCTCGGTGGGTACTCTATCTGGACTAGAACGGGACAGTCGGAGCTCCTGGTGCCCGAGGGCGCGCGCAAGGCGACTGGATGGTTCCTCAAGAGCGACAACGCGCTGGTGGTGATTCACTGAGCTCGGAGAAAATCATCTTGAAAAAAAAAGCGGATCAGCCGCTGTAGCGGATTACCCGCTCATCCGCCCCTCCTCATCATCGTGCTCACCACCGTCATCATCATCACCGTCGCTCCTCCACGTCATTTTTTGTCAGTTGGCCCAGGGAAAAAAAGCAACGGCCGCTAGCGGATAAGCCGCCACATGCGTCGCGTCCCCCCCTCCTTCCACGTCTTCCTCCGCCGCCTGCCTCTCCGCTCGGCTCTCCTCCTTCATTTTCTGTGCCGCGAGTTTTTTTTTCTGCGTCAGCCCGTTCAGGTGGCCCTTCTTAGGTTAGTTAACTTAGTTGACTTATTTGAAACACTTATTTTTTGTATATGTTGCATGTTATGTCGGATACATATCCCTAGGTATGTTCTATCCGCAGATGTTATGGACATGTCAACACCTATAAGGTACTATATTGATAATGCAAACATGTCCAGACATATAACTAGGGATCGTGTTGCTTATAACAAGGGATATCGCAGGTTATAAATCGTACAAGCTACAACAACTCTGTCGGCCATCCAAGTGGCCGCGGGCGCCGGCTCGGGCGCCAGCCCGGGCGTCGGAATCGGCCCGGGAGGCCAGGCCCCCGTGGCGCCGGAAGCAGAAATTGAGCATTTTCACAAGAAAAGTGTATATTAGAATGGCCTTTTTTCGGGGCCGCCTCGGAACTCGATTTTCCGGCGCCGGCCGGAACCGGCTCCGGACCCGGCCCGGGCGCCGGCCCGGGCGCCGGCTCGGGCGTCCGGCCCGGGCGCCGGCTCGGGCGCCGGCCCGGGCGTCGGAATCGGCCCAGGAGGCCGAAGCAGAAATTGAGCATTTTCAAAAAAAAATGTGTATTAGAATTGCCTTTTTCCGGCGCCGCCTCGGAACTCCATTTTCCAGGGGCGGCCGGAACCGGCTCTGGACCCGGCGGCCCGAGCGCCGGCCCGGGCGCCGGCTCGGGCGTGCAGCCCAGGCGCCGGCGGAAATGCGGCCAGCGCTGCAGCGGGAGCACGATTCGGGGCGAAAACCCAACTCCGGGGAAACCTATGTGTAAAAAAACAATACGCGGGGGGGGGGGTCGGCTACTCCCATTCCGTCATCACGGGAAGAGGGAGTAGTATTCATATTGGGTAATTGTAGATGGGGGAGGAGGAGATGGAGGACGAGGAGGAGGAGGAGGAGGAGGAGGAGGAGGAGGAGGAGGAGGAGGAGGAGGAGGAGGACGGGTCGCCTAAGCCCTTCGGAGAACCCCTCCAGTCCCGTCCCTCTCCGTCGCCCACATGGTGAAACCTGCGACGGCCACTGCAAGAGGCCAAGCCCAAGGTCAAGGTCAAGCCGAGTCAATCACTAGGCTCCTGCAGCCCCAAGGAACGTGCATCATGAGCGGGATGAGACAGCACATGCCTAGTAAGCTGCGCAAAGCGATTGCGGATGCGCGTACCAAATGCAGGCAATCGTGAGCAAGGTGGGGAAACACCAGGCGGTCATCGCCCGGGCACACGGCCTGAGCGAGAGCGCCAGGCAGACCAAGAGAACCACACGAGACCAGCTTGCCACTGCGCGAGCCGACGAGCAGGCCTGCGGCCCGGGAATCACAACTGAAACAAGGACCGACCCGATGCCGGATTGGCGCCGACAGCCCACGGCGGGCGAAACATACAAAGTGCCATAACCCCGGCATCACGGGCATCCCTGGGCACTCTCGGGCGTAGCCGCGTGACTATTCACAGGCAACGCCGCAGATCCAATGATACGGACTGCGGGGCAGGCCGACAAAGAAAATAAAAGTATATCGCTATCGCAGACAAGCAGATTGTTCTGCGTGCACAC
>CAUYUJ010006669.1:1006569-1056569 GCA_963575745.1 Prorocentrum cordatum | reverse complement strand
CTTGCGGATCGGCCCCACTAGTCGCGCAGCTGGCCGGCTACTGGGTGCCAGCGCACACTCGTGACCCACTCCTACAACGCGTTCCTCAACGAAATCGTGGAAGGCCGAGGACGAGATAGACTGACTGATCGCCGTTGCTGCCCCTGCTGCCACTCCTTCCTCTCCTCCCCCCCCCCTCCCTTCCCCCTCCTTTCCCTGGCGTGGCGGCGGTGTTCTGTCCAGGCGAACAACAGCGCCGCTGATACGATGATTCCCGGATTTGTCCGGTGGTACTCCACAGGAACTATCGCCGTGCGTGCTCGTCCCCGTGTTCTGCATCAGGACTGGCCCTGGGCCGATCAGGCGTTGCGTTGCTTGCGGATCAAATCACAGAGCTGAGAGTGGGGAAACCAAAAGGTAACATCGGCTGCGCGTAAGAGTGACCCTACTCCGAGTCCCACCAGCCCTCTGGGCGTAGGTGGTCTAGAGCAGATCCTCTTCCACCCCTCCCTCTTCCCCCTTGGGGAGGGGTTTACCCCTCCCCCTACCCCCTCCCCTGGACCTGGACGGGGGGGGCCGCGGGTAGTTAGAGCGTCCAAGATGGCCCAAGACGGCTCCAAGAGCGCCTCAGAGAACCCAAGATGAGCTCCAAGATGGCTCAAGATAGCGCAAGATCGCTCACGATGGCTCCTAAGATGGTTCCAAGAAGCCCAAAGACGGCCCCAAGATAACTCCAAGTGGCCAAACAGCTCCCCAAGGAGGCCCCGAAGAGGCCAAAATCGTCCCAAAACCTAAGGAAAATCAATGATTTTTGCTTTCTCGCCTTTTCGCTTCCGATGGCCATCCGAGGCCTGGAGATGGCTCCAAGATGGCCCAAGAGGGCCCCAAGAGAGCCCCAAAAGAGCCCCAAGACGGCCCCAAGAGCGCCCAAGAGCACTCCAAGAGCGTTCCAAGAGGGGTCCAAGAGGCGATTTTAGGGGCTTCCGAGGGGGGACGCTAATTAAACCCCCCCTCTTGTTTGATCGACTCCCTCCAAGATGGCCCCAAAAGCGCCCCGAAGGCTCCCCAGAGCGCCTCAAGAGGGTCCCAAGAGGCGCCCAAGATGCCCCAAGGCGCCCAAAAAGCCCTCCAAGAGGCCCTCAAAAGACCCCCAAGAAGCTCCTTCCCCTCCTCCTCCTCCTCCTCCGATTCTTCCTCCTTCTCCGTCCTCCTCCTCCTCCTCCTCCTCCTCCTCTTCCCCCTCCTCCTCCTCCTCCTCCTCGACGACGACGACGACGACGACGACTCCTCTTCCATCCTCCCCCTCTCGGGGTCTGTGACAGCTTCCCCCGCCCTTTGTTATTCTGCATGCTCCCCGACTTCCCTGATCACCTCAACTCCCCTGAGCATCGTTTCTGGATGGGCTGGTGGGGATACGCGAAGCGTCAACAATTTCTTAACGAGCGTCGGGGGGGCGTCACCCCCGCCGACAGCCCCACACCGACCCCTGTTGCGGGCAGCCACCGCGCGCCGAAGGCGCTCCGACCCCCGTCGCGGCGCGACGACGCGGCGAGGTTGACCCCCGTCGGGGGGGTAGAACCCCCACGCTTATTCAGAAACACGGAGTAGGCAAGAGTGACCTTTGGTGCGGAACTTGCGGGGGCCGCGGGGAGGCTGGACCCGAGCGCACACGCCGCTGCCATCGCATCGGATTCAGCCATCTGGGAGCCCCGTCGTGCCCGCACTGAAGGTCAATCCGGCGAAGGGTCACTCTCGCGTGCAGCCAGTGATCGGAAAGGTACCGTGAGGTATCGGCGTCGCTCGGCGAGAGGCCTCCGCGCGGCGGGCCGCGGCTCGGGGCAGGCCTACATCAGCATGGGCCGCGTCGGGGCGTCGAGCTCCGCGGGCTCCGCCGACTTGCGCACCGCCCGGGTCCGGTCTCGGAGCCACCTGTCGGTCTGGGCCACACGCAAGAGCGACCCGAGGCAAGAGCGACCTGTCGTCCGCGGATCTCACGGGCCCACGAGTGGCCAGTGCCAGGAGCGCAAGCAACCACTGTCGCATCGCGCTCCGCGATCGGGGCGACCCTGGTGAGCCCGCACCCAGGGTCACTCTGGCGAAGGGTCGGGCACCACCACCTCCTCCTCCTCCTCCTCCTCCTCCTCCTCCTGCCTCCTCCTCCTCCTCCTCCTCCTCCTCCTCCTCCCCCTCCTCCTCCTCCTCCCCCTCCTCCCCCTCCTCATTCATCTTCCCTCCTCCCTCTTCCTCCTCGTTCTCCTCCTCCTCCTCGTCTTCTAAGTGTTCCTTCTATCATCCTCCTCGTTCTCGTCCTCCTCCCCTCTTCCTCCTCCTCTTGCTCCTCCTCCTCCTTCCTCCACCTCCTCCTCCTCAGGAGGAGGAGGAGGAGGAGGAGGCCTTCTCCCCTCGCTCGCCGCCGATCCTCTGGCAACCCGCACCCCCAGACTCGGCCTGAAGCGTCTGTCTGGGGAGCGCCCCCCCCCACCCCCCACCCACCCTTCCTCGTGCCGCCGCCGACCTGGCAACGGCCGTCATAAGGAACTCGTCGGGCTCGGGCGCCGCCTGCATCATGGCCTCGATGGCCGCCCACTGGACGCGCTCGTCCGGGTGATCCAGGATGCCCGACAGCAGCTTGGGCAGGCGCTCGTCCCGCAGGCGGGGCAACCGCGTCATGGCCTCTCACTTGTTTTCCGATTCGTCTTTTGCACGCAATCGTAAGCTGCTCGCTGCACTTGGTGTCACAGCTGTGCACGCTGTGACGCCCGCATCACACGCTGGCACAGCTGTGCACGCTGTGAGCTTTTGCAGTCACGTATGCATGCCCGCATCCCTACGCCGCGCCTCCCAGAAGAGCCAGCTTTCCTCGTCTGCCCGATCGTGAGAGGTCGATTGCCAGGCTCGAGAGGCATCCCAGAGCTGGCTCGGGGCAAGAGGGGATGGGGGGGAAAAGGGGGAAGGATGGGGAGGCTCGAACATCGACGATCGAGATTTTCGAACACATCTGCCCCCTTTTGGGCTCTCTGGAGGACTCCGCGGAAATCTCTGGGTGCCTCGGGAGACGTCCAGAGACACGGGAACTCGGAGACAACCCCGAGACCTACGGTGACCCACACAGATGGGGTGTGTGTGGGGGGGGAATTGAGAGGCAAAGGTAGGGAGGGATAAGCACAGGGGGGGGGGGGAACATCGAGTCGGAATCGGCGGTACATAGCCGATAGATCGGCGACAGGCCTCTGATGGTGACCCGCACGCTCCTGGGCAGGCCAGGGCTATCGGGCCCCTATCGGCGATCAATGGGCGGTTGGGGGTCGATGCATCGCCCCCCTCGGCTTAGGTCGGGCATGTCCTCCTACAGGCGGATTTGGAACAAACAAAAGGAGCCAAAAAGGTTCCAACAGAATCCAACAAAAATAGGACAATCTTGCCCAGACTATTTTTCGACCACTGTGTAATAGCCCTCCTGCCGAGGGACGTGCCCGACTCGAGCCCTGTGCCCACTTCTCTCGGCCCGGGCGAAAGGGGGGGATAGCAAAGGGAGGGTTTGAGAATCAGCTCACGTAGCTGATTTTCCCGGCGCCTCCCGGCGCCAGATGCGGCCATGTCTCGAGGAATGGGCCGCTCGGCGAGGCCGAAACCAGCTGCATGCAGCAAATTTCGTACCGCCCCCTTTCCCACCCCCCCCCTTTCGTCCGGCCCGCTTCTCTCCCCAACCCCGTCGTTGCCACAGAGGGGGGCCGAAGCGCCTGGGGGCCTGGGGGCCTCTCGCCCTCGCGCCTGGGCGCCCCCCGATCGTACCCAACCGCGGAGCGAGCCGCCGGGCCGTCCGCACGCGACTCGCAGGGGGCACGGCCGAGGGGGGCCCACGGACACACACACACACACACACAGACAGACAGACAGACAGACAGAGACAGAGACAGAGACACAGACACAGACACAGACACACACACACACACACACACATCGAGTACACACACAGATCCCAGGGTTCCCCATATTTTCTCACATGTGTTCTGGATCTCCGTCCTCCCCCCCGCTTCCGATCTCTTTCCTCGCATTCTCCTCGGGATCGACGATGATGTTTGTGCCTGTGTGTGTTACCCCTCCTGAACGCCAGGTGGCGGGGCCGGACAACCTTGCGACAAAAAAACTCGCCACCTCTTGTGCGAGGCGGGAGTTTATGCGAGGCGGGAGTTTATCCATATCCACCGCCTGGGAACCGACGTCCTGGTGCCCCGGCGGGCGGTGGATATATGGATATATTTTGGCCCCCGGGGGCCTGAAAATATCCAGGTCCACCGCCTGTGGAGGTCGGCGAAGATCGACCCCCCAGGCGGCGGTTATGGATAGATCAATAAAGTCCCGCCTCGCATCCTGGGAGGCCGATCCTTACTTCCGCCCGCGCCGAGGTGCGGAGCCAGTCCGTCCTCCGTGCCGCGCGGGCGTCGACGCCGGAGCGAAGCGGGACTGGTCGCTGCGGCGAAGAGTCGCTCTCCCCAGCCGATCTCGCTCCCCAGCAGGGCCCCGCCAGATCCCCCCTCCCACCCGGCGGGAAGGAAGAAGGCGAACGCAGCGACATCTCTATGTCGCATCCTCGGGGAACCTTGTCTGGGGGAACCAGAAGCAAAAGGTACCGACACTGAGCTACCCCTGGACTTCTCCCGGGGTGCGTTCTGACCAGAATTGCGAGGCGAATCCAGCGGTGGCGACGAGGGCCTCCCGAGAGGCCAAAAAGGGGGAAACGGCCCGAGGGCAGACGTAAAGGGTACCATTTCCTCCTCTGACTATCTATCCATTCGCGGCCCCTTCCGCGTCGAATCCTTGCCGAATCCGTGTCGGCCTCGTCGGAACCGTATCGAATCGGTGCCGAACCCCTCGCCGAATCCACGCCAAGCCGCGTCGAGCCCGCATCAAGCCCGCGCCGGGCACGAGAAGGGACACCGAGGCGAGGCCCCCCGAAGCCGCAACTGAGGAGAGCAGTTATCGTGTTGGGAGAAATCGGGTTGGGAGGATGAAGGGGACGAGCAATGGCATCCGGATGCAATGAACGATACCTTCGGCCGCCTACGGGTAAGGATGTCCTCAATTCTCCCGACTCCCATCCTCCCCAACCCGATAATTCTCTTCCCGAGCAGCGTGAATTCCCGCGGCGCCGAACCGAAGCGACCGGTCTGTGCGGCTGGCGTCGCCAGCCCGGGCGGCGGCAGCCCCCGTAGGGCCCCGGGCGGGTCGAGGGGCGGAGAGGTCCGTCCGAGGCGCGCCACCGCTGGGAGGCCCGAGGGCGTGCGCAGCTCGGCTGCCCCAGTGCGCCACACGCAGCACGCAGAGTGCTGGCACGGAGCTCGACGCGCAGGCGGGGCACGCAGGCATGACACGAGGCGTTCGCCAACCACGTGGGCCGATGCGCTGAGCCAACACGCAGCGTGTGGACACGGACGTTTTGAGCACGGCACGTGTTGCGTTCCAAGACGGGCCAGCGAGGCGGCCGAGATGCTAAAACGGTGGTGCCTCTTTGGGAGACGTACGCTTGGCCCGGATAGTCGGTACAATATCTTTGTTGTTTCATTGTTTGTCCGGCCACGGTGCAACTTGCTCTGGCCCACTTTGGGGCCCAGGTCGTGGTTGGCACCGCCTGCCAGCCACGGCCAGCAGCCGCTGCCCGCCCAGCAAGACTGCCACCGCGAGGCGCGGGCTAAAAACATCGCTCCCCCTCCCCCCAGGAACGCTCTTTCGCTTCACCTTCTCCTGTTCCCCGCCCTTTGCTCGCTGGGCCAGCTCGTGCGTTCCCGCTCCAAGCTGCAGTTATTACCTGCGTGTGGGTCTGCCTCGCGGCGCCGAGCAAAAAGGGCAAGCACCGAATCTGCGCGCGCCAGCCACATCAACCTGCTGCTGCACGTGATCGGCGTGGTGTCGCCGAAGGGTGTGCATGCAGGGCGGAGCGAAGCCATGAGCTGCCCTGGCGGGTGGAGAGAATTCAGCAGAGACAAGTGGGAGGAAACGAGCATGAGTGTTGCCTCTTCTTGTCCTGCCGCCCTGCTCGCTCAGAATTTTGCCATGCGCAGCCTCCAACCGAGCATTTTTCCGTAGCATTTTGCCTGCGCTGCCTCTGAATTTTTCCGTAGCCATTTTGGCTCAAGCAGCTACGATATCGAGGTATCTCTCCTTTTCATTCTACCACCACGCTACTCCTTCCTTTTCCTTTCCCATACCTCGCGATGGCCGGTACGCGTGCATCAGGGACTCCAGTGCGAGGAGTACTTGAGCGCGACGTTCGCCAACGCTTGTTCAGCCCACTTCACGAGATGGACGGTCTCGACCTTTCCCCTCCCGACCGGAGGTGCACGTGATTGCAACTCCTACGACGCCGCCAGGAGCACATGTGCAAGCAGAGGTGCCTCCACAACAGCAGCAACACCAACAACAAGGTGAAGTCACATTGGCAGCGATCGCTGGCCTGATGGACCAGAAGCTGCAGCCCTTCCTGGAGCAGGTCGCGAGCGTGAACCACGAGGTGAACGCACTGAAACAGCAGTGCACCGAGCAGTTCAAGGCAGTCGAACACGATTCCGCTCTGCTCAGGGGTCGTTTGGACAGGCTAGAGGCTCAGACGAAGCAGTCGCATAATGCTTCACGAGCCTCGTCCCTTGCAGGATCGGGACCGGCGGGAAGCATGGCAGACCGTCTGAGCAAGTTGGAAGCAAAGTTGTGCTCTCTCACTTCCGACCGCGGCCCCTCGTCCCAGCATACGGCCGTATTCTGAAACTTGAGTTCGCTTGGAAATAAAGCAGAGGCGGAGAAAAGGCTCTGGGACCAGCTGTGGTACGCCGGGGATCCCAGCCCGCCCGAATTCTATTCAAAGGGGGAGTTTGCCAACCTAATGTTTGCCAAGTTTCTATCGGCGGCGGACCGGGACACAGCGGTGTCGAAGTTCCGTGCTGCCAAGCTCGTGTTGGACAAGCCAGCGTGGGCAGCACAAGATCTACCTGTTGAAGCACGCGTCGCTCGGTCGATGGTGTTCGGGGCAAAATCCCTGCTCCTGAACTGGGGGTTCGCGAAGAGCGTGCTTTGGGCAAACCCCGGCACCAAATCATTTTATCTCGGCGAGGGCCAGGTCTTCCAGGTCAACGTGGAGGGCGGGGCGCTCAAGGTCGAGTACGGGCCGGAGTGGGAGCAGTACTTGGCAGACGATCCGGAATGGAAAGAATTCCTTGGCACCCAGACCGCCAGGCTCCAGCGTGGGGCAAAAGAGGGGTCGAAAGGAGCAGGAAAAGGCAAGGACAAATCCGCGGCTCGCCGCGAATAGGGGTTACGGCACATCGGCATATTGAGTACTGGCCCCGCTGTTGGCCGTGAGAGCTGGAGAGACGAAGCTCTATCACGCTTACGCGGCCCAGGCGTTTCACCATCGGTTTCACCTCATACTTATGTTTGGCATTCACGGTATTTGCGGCCAGTTCCCGATGCTCCAGCAGACCACGGCGTTGCCAGCCTGCCTTTACCTCTTCCTCCACATCATCTTTCTCGTGATCCTCAACATGATCATTTACATGTTCGTAGACCACCTGACTTTGTGATGCAAGGCGGGAGGCCAAGACACTTCAGAGACCGAAGAGACCGACGCCCGGTGAACATAACTAAGGTAGCCACTTGGAATGTGGAAGGAATCCGGTTGGACGCTGACTGCACGAAACTCCACGAGATCACGGCCATCATGCGGGAACGGGAGCTCGCGATAGTCGCATTGCAAGAGACACACATCAGTGCAGCACCGTTTTTCATGTACGAGGGCTACCTGGTGATACTTTCAGGCGGCCCCGAAGATGCACGGGAGTATGCTGGGGTAGGCTTCGTTGTGGCGCCGTGGGCGCGGCACGCAGTGATGAGTTTCATACAATACAGCAATCGATTGGCCAGCTTACGAATCAGGGCTCCTGGAGGATCGGTGTCGTTCATTTGTGCGTATGCTCCGCAGTCGGGCCTTGATTGCGAAGTCGGCCACGCATTTTTTGGTGATTTGTCTTTGTTGACAGAACAGACGAAGGCGCATGGGCCAGTCTTTACGATGGGGGATTTCAATGCACGATTTGGCAATCCAGACTTCTGCGACTTGGAGGTCGTGGGGCCGTTCGCCTGGGGCGACCGCGGCACCTGCCCGGGGCCGCTGAGCAACCAGCATATGCTGATAGATCACTGCACTTCACAGGGCCTCATGATTGCACATACTTTCCTCGACACACCTATAGAGCAGCGGGTGACATATTTTGATAGTGGTGCAACTGCCTTCTCAGAGCTTACGCCGTGCAATTTTGCTGAATTCGACCACGTTCTAGTCCGACAGGATTGGCAAGGGTCAGTGAGGTCAATAACTTCAGACAGAAGCATCGGATTCTCTTCACACTACTTCATGGTTACAGTTGTGCTGGATATTCATATACCCAAGACGCCACCGAAAGCGAACAGGATATCTTTGGACCGCTCGTCTTTGCAACTGCCGAGCGTGGCATCCCAATTTGCCGTGGAGTTCTTGTCCCGCGCAGGTGGCGCCCAACCAGGCCAGACTGAAAGCGGTGACCCCCCCCGGCTCTTGTGCCACGCCCTCCGGCGGCGCTTCTTCTCGCCAGGCTCACAGAGGTGGCAGAACTGGCACTCGCGGCCATTCGCACAGAGGCTGGGCCCGCCGTTCGCGAAGAAGGCGCATGGCCTGCAGCCCCCCTGGCCGTGGAGCTTGGAGCCCCTGCTGGGCTCGGGCCCGCCATGCCTCAGCTTCACCTCCAGCTGCTCCGAAGATGCGCGCCCACTCGGCTCCACCCAGAAGCCGTTCTCCACCACCCTCGTCATCGCCCGCGCCATTCCCTGGTCGCGAAAGAGCTGGGCTGCGTCCTTCATCTCGTCCGCGACCCTGTCGAAGGTCCCAGCGCTATGGCGTGGTCGATCGAGCTGACCTGGCCCCATGTCTGAGCACTGCTCCTCTGGCCGGGTCGGTGGGACGGGCGCCTGGGCGGGCGCCCACTGCGGCCAGAAGGTGGCAGCCGCGGTGGGGATGGCCACCCCAGCAGGCAGCGCCGCGGCCCCGAGCTCCACGGCAGCCGCGACGCTGCACGCCAGGGCAGCAGGCACGCCCTGCTTGCCGATCTGGTCCATCGCGCCCTGGAGCTCGTCTGCCACGCAGCTGGGGACACCCAGAGGTACCGATACCGCTACTCCCCGGAGCTCTCCTGGGGTGCGTTCTGACTAGGATTTCAAGGCGAATCCAGCGGTGGCGACGGCGGAGGCCCAGGAGGCCCAAAAGGGGGAACACGGCCGAAGGGTGGAGGCATGCGTACCTCTTCCTCCTCGGAGTCGCCCACCGCGCCGTGAAGGCGCCCGAGCAGCCCGAACTCCAAAAGGAGAGCCTCCGCTCCCGGCTGCGCCGGCCGTGCCCGCGGGCCTCGCGGCACCCACGCCGCGCGCGTGTGCCGACCGGGGGGGCGGCGGGCAGGACTGCGGCGTCCTGCGCTCGCCGGGGTGCCTCTCTCCGGGGAGGGGCCCCGCAGGTGAAGGAACGTGCTGCGCACGCACAGGGGGGCGATCGACGGCAGTGAGGGGTGACATGACAGCGCCGAGTCCGGAGGAGGGTGAGGAGGATCCTATAGAGGCCTCGCGCGGCAACTTGAGGCCCGATGTACGCCGAATTTACGTCGGACTTACGTGGGGTTCACATCGGACTACGTCAGATTTACGTCGGATTGCCGTCGGACTGACTCTGGAGCATCGCCGCGCGAGCGTCGACCCATAGCTCACAGGACTGACGTGTGGACTAGATCATACTACTATTACGCGCCGCGCGAGGCCTTCAGGACCTTCCTCACAAGGAGGAAACTCTGGGCCACTGGCCTGGGAGAACAAGACGGCGCTGGAGCTGGAAGAGAGCTTGAGCCAGACACGGCTGCGGAGCGTGCCTTGCAGATCGCTTCCCGAGCGGGACGGCCAGGAAGCGCCCGCCAGGGAGCCGAGCGTGTGCGTCGCCCTTGCGCGGCCGACGCACACATAGAGTATAAGTTCCTGTTCGGGTGGCGCCGAGCCCCGGTCCCAGTCAACGTTCGCAGCCAGCTTCGGCCCTGGCGGCGGCAGTCCAAGATAGTCGAGACAATCTGGGAGACGGAGATCGCCGATCTCCAGCGGCAGGCAGCGGCATCCGAACCTTACCCCCACTAACCATCGATTCTCCTGAATCGATGGGAGGCGTGGGGCAGGGTTCGGCTTTCGCAACGTGTTCGGCGACTTCCGAACCTTACCCCCGACGAATCATTGGACGGCGAGGGTGGAGTTCCGATTTCGACACCGAGGCAGGTCACCCCCCATGACCACCAGTGCCAAGGCTTTGTCTGTGCGCGGGCCCTTGGACCTGTGGACCCCTTTCCCTGGGGCCAGCTGTTGCTTTGTTTAGGACTCCGCACGGGATCATCAGAAGACGCCCCGAAACAATTAGGAAAATGAGAGGAACAAGAGCTACCCGATCGATTCGATCAGGAAGAGAGCTCGGCCCCCTGGGAAGGCGAGGCCAATTCTGACAGCGCCCCGCCTGCACCGCAGCACGGCGCACTCCAGCGTCCTCATCCGCGAGAAGGTGAGCGATGGCCGCCAGGACGCTCTGGTCGTCGTGATGCGAGACGGTGGGCAACAACTCCACCGCGGCCTGCCGTGCATGCGCCTGCAGGCGGCGCTACCCCCCAAGCAATGCTTCTTACTCTGCTCTGCTACGAGATCGCATGAAGATCCGCTCGCGTTACCAATACCGACATGCGTGCCATGGAATCGACGCACAATAATCCCTCTGTGCAACCACCGGGTCTTGAGGAGGATGGAGAGAAGGAAGAGAAGAAGGACGAGAAAGAGTGGCCCACTCTTTCGCCTAAGCCTGCTCGTTCCTACGTTGCTTGCCGAAGGATTGGCTGGTCTTCTCGGATTTCGGCTGGTCGTTGTCCGTGGGCGTTTCGTGGGCGTCTTGCGCGCTGGCTGGATTCTGAAGGGTTTCAAATGATCGTCGCACGCGGGAGCCAAGCGACCGCCTCGCTTGCTGGAGGGATTGGATTGACTGCGCCTCATAAGTTCTTTTTTTTGCAAGCCTACTCGACGCTACTATTCGACAACTCGGGGCCCAGCCGAACGCCTACCCAGCAAATCATGGCCTCTAATATGTATAATGCATGATTGTTCACTTTAGCATTCCTTTGCAATAATTACCATGCGAGCCACGCCCACTGTCGACATCCCCCTCACCCCCTGTCAAAGAGAGGCATGCAGAGCACTCGCTTTGATCTTACGCGTGTGCGCCGATGCATTCGCGTTATGATATACATGCTGCGGGCCAGACGCGGGCGCCCCCGCGAGCGCATGTCAGAATCATCGACCCCCCCAAACACATGTTTCCAAATTTCAGAACCGTGCTCTCCTCAAACTGAGTTCCCCGATTGGGAATTCACAACTTCTGCTCGCGCTCTCACAAACAATAAAGACACACTGAGTATGTGACAGTCTGCCAGTATGGGGCCATGCTGACGACACGTGCGCGCATGTCGAAAAAGCCCGGAACGCACACGGCAACTACGTCAAACAGTGCTATGCGGGGCACACGCGCACACGTCCCCTCGCGCGCATGTCGCAGTCATTGTAAGACGAACGGTCTTCTGCATGTCGAGATATCCGCCGATCCGGCGTGTGAGCCGCAAGGAGCCTCAACAAGAGCTTCAGCTCTGAGCCTGAGCAAGAGCTTCAGCTCTGCTTGGGGGGGTCGCCAGGGTGGCTCTGCCGGGGAAGGGGGGAAAGGGGGGGGGGGGGGGCATCTGGCGTTTTCTTTATGATTTACGCATCCGGACCCCCCCCGGGGAAAAGGGCGAGGGGCGGGGGGCCGTCCCCCATCTGGCGTTTTCTCAAGAACTTGCGCATCCCCAAGATGTTTCGGGGGGGCCCCAGGGACCCCCCGCAGATCTAGCCGCTACCGCCCCCAGGACCCTCCCCTCGGAACCCTCCCCGGATCCCCCCCGGGTACCGCTCCAGGCACCCCCCCAGAGGAGAAGAAAGAGGACCCGAAGGATCGGGGAGGGAGGAGGCCACGGAACCGCGAAGATCACCGAATCTGGAGCCCCCCCGGATCGGCGGCACTGGCCAGAGGCCATTACAAGATTGGTTGAATATACACTTGTTAATACACACATGTGCAAGCGATTGCATCCCGTTAACAATACAAGTTTTTGGCATCGTTTCCTCGTCATCATCATCATCAGCGTCGCCGTCGTCACAATCACCAGAATCATCTTTGCCGCGGCCAGCACCACCATCTCATTCATCATCACCATCCTCGTTGTCGCCACCGTCACCGCCGTCGTCGTGATCATCATCAGCATCATCGTTATCATCATCGTCGTCGCTCTCGACATGAGCGCCACTGACACAACCTTCATCATCAGCACCGTCATCATCATCATCATCAGCATCACCAGCATCATCAGCAGCACCATCATCATCAGCAGCATCCTTGTCGTCATCATCATCGCTGTCGTCGCTGATGCCGTCGTCGCTACCTTCGCCCGCCCGCCCAAGCGATTAATTTGCATGCGAGGAGAACCCGCGCCAATTCGCAAGCTGAGCAATGCCAACAATTTGCGGGTAGATGGGTGGGACGTTTGCTTTGGCATGAGAATTTGGATTCAAGCCTTCTCGGTTTCCTGAGAAGATTTCAATGGAAGCTAAGGTTGTGGGGGTAGCACAGATGGGGAACCAAAGTAGGTGCAATAGATTTGGCAGATCTGTTGCCTAGATGCAGCAGTTTAGGGACTAGACGCCGTAGTTGCGCGTGGATGCCAATCGGGCACTTGGTCCAAAGCCAAATTTCGTGCCCCCAGCATCGTTCGCGCAATGGTTTGCGCGAGCGAACTACTGCACCCCCCGCCGCCCCTCCGCTGGCAATGCCCCCATCGCTCCAATCGAAATCAAAATCCCCCGCCCCCGATGTCCGATCGCCCCCGTGGGCCGAGAAGACAGGCCCCAGGACCCAGAGGCACCAGGACACCGAGGAGACCCGCCCTGCCTTGAGCCCTTTAACAACTAAACGTGCAACCCTTCTAAACCCTTGAGCCTTCGAGCCCTTCAGTCCTGAAGCCTCTAATCACTTAAATGTTTAGAAACACTCAAAAGCGTAAGCCCTGAAACCCTTAATTTCTTCAACCTTTAAGCATTACACCCTGAAGCACGTAAACTCTTGAGACCTTCCTTCAACCCTTAAGCCCTGAAACCCTCGAACCCTTGAGCCCTTGGGTCCCTGCATGACAGCTCCCTGGATCAAGCTGGTGCAAATCCCAAAGTGGGCAACATGTGAGCTTCTGGAATGCATGTGCAGTTATGCAAGTTAATGGGTTTTTGGAACATCGCCTCACACTTGGAATCATACAGTGACGTTATTCGGCTGGTTGAAATTAGTACCAGTTTGTCCTTTCGAGCTGGTTACAAAATGTACCAACTGGTTGGGGTTAATCCCAGTCAGGTGCAATTAATACCGCATGCGGTCCAGCCACATCGACCCCCAACGTACCATCGTTCAGGGGGGTGTCGGCCCTGGTAACAACTGTCACGCGCCGAAGTAACAACATATTAAAATAGCCTGGCGAAGGACCCAACCATATGCAGTTGTGAGTAACGCAGTTGTGAACAGCGTCTTCGATGGAGCTCCCTATGGGACCACGAAACCTGTGAGAGGTGTGCCGAAATCGGTGGCGGGGGCGCATGTGGACACCGACACTGGGCTGTCGGTGGAGCTCCCGATGGGGCCACGAAACAAGCGAGGGGTGTGCCGACATGGGTGGCGGGGATGCATGTGGGCACCGCCACTGGGGCCTTCGGTGGAGCTCCCTATGGGGTCCCGAAACGTGTGAGGGGTGTGCCGACGTGGGTGGCGGGGAGGCATGTGGGCACCGCCACTGGGGCCTTTGGTGTAGCTCCATATGGGGCCACGAAGCGTGTGAGGGCTGGGCCGCGACAAATGGCGGGGGCGCATGTGAACACCGCCACTGACCACTGCTATGGGGCCACGAAACGTGCGAGGGGTGTGCAGAAATAGGTCGCGGGGACGCATGTGGGCACCGCCATTGGGGCAGTCGGTGGAGCTCCCTATGGGGCCACGAAGCGTGTGAGAGATGCGCCAAAATTGGTGGCGGGGACACGTGGGCACCGCCACTGGGGCCGTCGGTGGAGCTCCCTACGGGGCCACGAAGAGTGTGAAGGGTGTGCTGACGTGGTGGCGGGGACGCATGTGGGCACTGCCACTGGGGCCTTCGGTGGAGCTTCCCGCGGGGTCCCGAAACGTGTGAGGGGTGTGCCGACGTGGGTGGCGGGGGTGCGTGTGGGCACCGCCACTGGGGCCTTCGGTGGAGCTTCCTATGGGGCCACGGAGCTTGTGAGGGATGTGCCGAAATGGGTGGCGGGGGCGCATGTGGGCACCGACACTGGGGCCTTCGGTGGAGCTCCCTATGGGGCCACGAAACTAGCGAGGGTTGTGCCGACATGGGTGGCGGGGACGCATATGGGCAACGACACTGGGGCCGTCAGTGGAGCTCCCTACGGGGCCACGAAGCGAGCGAGGGGTGTGCCGACGTGGGTGGCGGGGACGCATGTGGGCACAGCCACTGGGGGGGACGCATATGGGCAACGACACTGGGGCCGTCAGTGGAGCTCCCTACGGGGCCACGAAGCGAGCGAGGGGTGTGCCGACGTGGGTTGTGGGACACATGGGTGGCGGGGACGCATGTGGGCACTGCCACTGGGGCCTTCGGTGGAGCTTCCCGCGGGGTCCCGAAACGTGTGAGGGGTGTGCCGACGTGGGTGGCGGGGGTGCGTGTGGGCACCGCCACTGGGGCCTTCGGTGGAGCTCCCTATGGGGCCACGGAGCTTGTGAGGGATGTGCCGAAATGGGTGGCGGGGACGCATGTGGGCACCGACACTGGGGCCTTCGGTGGAGCTCCCTATGGGGCCACGAAACGAGCGAGGGTTGTGCCGACATGGGTGGCGGGGATGCATGTGGGCACCGACACTGGGGCCGTCAGTGGAGCTCCCTATGGGGCCACGAAACGAGCAAGGGGTGTGCCGAAATGGGTGGCGGGGACGCACGTGGGCACCGCCACTGGCGCCTTCGGTAGAGCCTCCTATGATGCCACGAAACGAGCGAGGGGTGTACCAAAACAGAGACATGCGAGGGCAGAGGCACGGATGGGAGGAGGGAAGAGAAGGAGGAGGAGGAGGAGGAGGAGGAGGAGGAGGAGAAGGAGGAGGAGGAGGAGGAGGAGGAGGAGGAGGAGGAGAGGAGGAGGAAGAGGACGAGGAGGAGGAGGAGGAGGAGGAGGAGGAGGGAAGGAACGCGGAGCGCTGTCTCTTCAACAAAAAGACCCAACACCACATAATGGTTGGGAGCAATATTTCGCCTTGCCCTCCAATCGGCTTCATGCCAGAGTGGCCTGGCACTAAGCAAGCGTGACCTTTGGTGCGCGGCTTTCGGGGGGCGCGGGCGTTGGGGGGGGGCAAAGCCCGAGCGCGCAAGCCGCTGCTATCGTATCGCTTCGCGTTCAGCCATCTGGGGACCCTGGTGTGCCCGCACCAGACGTCACTCTGGCCAAAGGTCGCTGCTACGCGTTGCCGATCCAGGTCCTCGATGCACTCGACGCTCCGATCTGGACCCTGCGATCCTCAAGCCCCGAGGGACCGCGCGGGGGCCTCCGAGCTCTTCAGCCGGGCGGACACCGCGGCGACGAGGACGGGGTCGCCCGCCTCGGCGAGCCGCGGCAGCACCTGGATCGCGGACCAGCGCACGAAGGACAGCGGGTGCTCCAGCCGCACCGCGGAGGGGATGGGAGGAGTCCACTCCTGGGGAGGTCGACGAGGCCCGATGAGAGGCCGTCAAGCCGGGGTAGGGGCGCGGGAAGGGGAGGCCAGGCGAGCTGCGCTTCCCGATCAGGGTCTCTCAGCGGGGTGAAGCCGGGTGGAGCATAAGTTTTAGGCCGGATTCATCCATACTGAACCGGATTCAGCAGGATTGTGCTGGATTGGTCTTCGACCGCGGATATATCCGCGCCGATGCTGACTCAAACCTCCCAGGAGTTGCATCCGAAGGGAGGGAGGGAGGCAGGGGAGGAGGGATCGGATCGGGATTGGGCTTTTGGCGTTCGGGCGTCTGCTCGAAGCCATCGCGACTGGAAGCTCGGAACCGCCCTCCGCGAGCTCCGCGCGGCGGCCACGCTGGCGGCCGCGCAGCCCTGCAGGGCCTGCCCGTGCTCGCGGGGCAGGGCCGCGCGGCGCCTGTGGGTGGGGGGGGGGGGGGGCGAGCCCCCATGAGCGGGGCACGCAGCACGCAGCCCCGGGGGCGCCCCCGCGGAGGGAGGGAGCCCGCTCCGCCGGTGCGTGACCTGCGCCACTTCCGCCGAGTGGGCCAGGGGCCCAGGAGGCGGGTGGCGCCTCCCACGGTGCCCGAAAGGGCCGGGCCTGGCTGATGCGTCCCGGCGGCGTGCGGCTGCATCTGGAAGAGCCGCGGCTGCAGCAGAAGCGGGTGCTGAGGGCAGCAATGAGGGGGCCCAGGGACGCACGGACAAACAGACACGAATCCCAGGATCCCGAACATGGCTCCCGGATGTCCGTCTTCCCCTCCACTTCCCATGTGTTCCATATCCTCCCGGAAATCGACGATCATTGGCGTGTGTGTGCGTGTGTGTGTGTGTGTGTGTGTTCATGTGTGCGTGTGCATGTGTGTGCGTGTCAGTGTTGTTATGTTTGTTGTTGTCGTTGGTGTCGTGTTGAATTCTCATTTCTGAAGAATAATTATTGCTGATCCCCCCCCCCGTCTGGTGCACATTGTTTTTTTCGATTGAAGTGTCCTTCCCGGGGCTCGCACACTGTTTTTTTTATCAGGGGAAATCTTGAGGGTCAAACTGTGCCGTTGGCCCCCGCTTTACAAAAACAACAGCAATAATAATATTAAGACTGTTCGCCCTTATATGCTCGAGTGTCCAATAACGCGTATTTCCCAAACCCTCGATACCCGCCCTCTTCGTCTTCGATCGAACCCCTTTTGGGGGGTATACCTTTCTCCCCTGCAGGCCGGGCCCCGGCAAGCGGCGGGGCGGCCGCGGACCGTCGGCCTGGCCAGCGGCAGCGCTGATCGGCGGGGCGGCCGCGGACCGTCCACCCGACCGCAAGAAGGACGGACAGGGGACCGACCACGACGAGGACGACGACGAAGACGACGACGACGACGACGACGACGAGCGAAACCGAGAGCGAGAGAGAACGACAGCAGGGCCACGAAGGGCACGAAGTAGGCCACGAAAGGCGACAGCGGGGACACGAAGGGAATGCGTATGGGGCCACGACGAACGCGAACGAGCGGGGGCCACGAAGTGCAGATAATGCGGGGCCACAGAAGGCAACTATGGGGCCACTGAGGGTAGCAACTGGGTCACGTAGGACAGTGCGGGGGACACAAATGGCGACAGCGTGGCCACGAAGGGCATGCACATGGGGCCACAACGGGCGCGACTCCTGGGTGCCTGGGAGTCGGGAGCGCGGCGCTTCGGCAAATTGCAGAAAAAAA
Organism: Prorocentrum cordatum; assembly: GCA_963575745.1. Classification (NCBI taxonomy): domain Eukaryota; class Dinophyceae; order Prorocentrales; family Prorocentraceae; genus Prorocentrum; species Prorocentrum cordatum. Next base: position 1,038,985 of record CAUYUJ010006669.1, on the reverse strand, counting down.
CAACGCAAGGCCATTCTTCAGTAAGTCGCAAGCAACTCTCCGGCGAGAGCGCGACTTCATAGCGCCGGGAGACCGATTCCTGAATAAATTGTAAAGAAGTCCCAAGCGAGAGCGCGATTCCTGAATCAAATGCGAGAAGTCTTGGACGGGAGCGGGGGTCCTGGCTAAATTGGGAAGAAGTCTCAGGCGGGAGCCGTTGTTGTTGTAACCCGGGGGCCAAGGGCCCAGTTTGAGCAGGAAACCTTTACCTGTCAAAAAAACAGGGTGCGAGCGTCGAGGGGCACACTTTGATTGAGAAAAAACAATATGCACCGGTGGGGGGGGATCAACAATAATGATTCTTCAGAAATGAGAATTCAACAGCGGCTCCCGCCTAAGCCTTCCTCATAATTTAGCCAGGACCCCCGCTCCCGCCCGAGACTTCCTCGCATTTGATTCAGGAATCGCGCTGCTGCTTGGGACTTCCTTACAATTTATTCAGGAATCGCTCTCCCGGCACTATGGACTCGCGCTCTCGCTGGAGACTTGCTTGTAATTTACTATAGAATAGCGCCCTTGCGTTGGACTTTCTTGCAGTTTACTCAAGCGCCGCGCTCCCGACACCCAGGCACCCAGGAGTCGCGATCACGCTTAGGATTCCCTCACAGATTACCTAAGAATCGGGATCTCGCTGCCCTTCGTGGCCCCGTTGCAGCCCTTCGTGGCCCCCTTGCTTTGTTTCGTGGCCCCGTTGCAGCCATTCGTGGCCCCCTCGCTGCCCTTCGTGGCCCCGTTGCAGCCATTCGTGGCCCCCTCGCTTCGTTTCGCGGCCCCGTTGCAACCCTTCGTGGCCCCCTCGCTTTGTTTCGCGGCCCCGTTGCAACCCTTCGTGGCCCCCTCGCTGCCCTTCGTGGCCCCGTTGCAACCCTTCGTGGCCCCGTTGCAGCCCTTCGTGGCCCCCTCGCTGCCCTTCGTGGCCCCGTTGCAGCCCTTCGTGGCCTCATGTGCATGCCCTTCGTGGCCCCATATATGTATGCCCTTCGTGGCCCCCGCTCGTTCGCGCCCGTGGTTGCCCCATATGCATGCCCTTCGTGGCCCCGATGTCGCCCTTCATGGCCCCCTCGCTGCCCTTCGTGCCCCCGGTGCTGCCCTCAGTGGCCCCGTTCTTGCCCTCCACGGCCCAATATACGTATGCACTTCGTGGCCCCCGCTCGTTCGCGCCGGTTTTGGCCCCATGTGCATGCCCTTCGTGGCCCCGCTGTCGACGTGTGTGGCCCCCATCACTGTCCTACGTGGCCCAGTTGCTACCTTCAGTGGCCCCATCGTTGCCTCCTGTGGCCCCGAATTATCTGCACTTCGTAACCCCCGCTCGTTCGCGCTCTTCGTGGCCCCATACGCATTCTCTTCGTGTCCCCGCTGTCGCCCTTCGTGGCCTACTTCGTGTCCTTCGTGTCCCTGCTGTCGTTCTCTCTCGCTCTCGCTTTCGCTCGTCGTCGTCGTCGTCGCCGTCGTCGTCGTCGTCGTCGTCGTCGTCGTCGTCGTCGTCTTCGTCGTCGTCCTCGTCGTGGTCGGTCCCCTGTTCGTCCCTCTGGGGGTCGGGTCGACGGTCCGCGGCCGCCCCGCCGATCAGCGCTGCCGCTGGCCAGGCCGACGGTCCGCGGCCGCCTCGCCGCTTGCCGGGGCCCGGCCTGCAGGGAAGAAAAGTATACCCCCCAAAAGGGGTCCGACCGAAGACTGAGAGGGCGGGTATCGAGAGTTTGGGAAATACGCGTTATTGGACACTCGAGCATATAAGGGCGAACAGTCTCAAAATCATTGTTGTTGTTGCTGTTGCTGTTGCTGCTGTTGCTGCTGTTGTTGTTAATGTTGTTGTTGCTGCTGTTGTTGTGGTTGTTGTTGTGGTTGTTGTTGTTGTTGTTGTTGTTGTTGTGTCGAAGGTGTTGGTGGTGGTGGTGGTGGTGGTGGTGGAGGTGGTGGTGGTGGTGGTGGTGGTGGTGGTGGTGGTGGTGGTGGTGGTGGTGGTGGTGGTGGTATGGTGTGTGTGTGCGTGTTGCTACCCCGGGGCCATGAGAATTGGACCCGAGGCGAGAGGCTGGCCCACCGCGGGGAGGGCCAGGGACCGCCCGGACCTCCCAGGGGCGGGCCGCCACCCGCAGCGCCGGCGGAGCGCGGTGGCATCCCAAAGTCCGGGGGTTGCCAGAAGTGCCCCTGGCCCAAGGCATAGGTCGGGTATGTCCTCCTACGGCGGATTCTAGACTAAAAACAAACAATAGTTCAAACATATGCACAGTTACTGGAAAAAATCGTCCCCTGATTTTTTGTTGACTATTTCTGCTTTTCCCTCCTCTAGAGGGACAATGCGCCTCCGAGGACTTTCAGATAGGCCCCCACGGCCTCCAGAGCACCCCTCTGAAGAAGGGGCCCAGGGACACAAGTAAATAGACACAACACCCCAGACTCCCCATTTTTGTGTGCATATTCTCTGGCTTTGCGTCTTCCCCCCCCCGCACTGTCCATGTTTCCCAACAGTTTCCTGGGAATCGACGACGACTTGTGTCCGTGTGTTTTTTCCCCCTCCTGACCCTCACGAGGCCCAGAGGGCCCAGGGGCGCCACACTTGAGCGACAAGCTGGGGGCACCTCGGGCCAGGGGCACGTCGGGCAACCCCCCGAAACGTGGGGCTGCAGCCGAAGTGCCACAACGCACCTCGGGGCGCACAGCCAAAGCTGACAGTAGGGATGCTCGCTTGCCAGCGCGCCAGTGCGATCGCCTGCCAGCGCGCCGGATCCGCGGGAGGCGGCCGAGGTCGCCGCGCGCACTCTCCAGAGGGAGGCGCCGGGGGCGCTAACGGCTCCCCCCCGCCTCGCCGACAGCCCCCGATGCCCTGGCCCAACCAAGCCCAGATTCGGGGCAGAAGCGAAGGACCTTTGAGGGACATGCCGACGCCTTTCGAGCGGGGCGCGGCCAACAGAAGTGGTCAGAGATGGGCTCAGGAGGCAAGGATGCCAGGATACCCTTGGGAAGGTGACCCGTCCTTGCTATCGGTTTGGGGTGCTTGCGTATGGCCTGACGTGCGCAGGCCCAGCAAACAGAAAGATGAGCATTGCTTTTCGACAAAGATGGTGGGGGGGACATGTTCCCGGCGCACCTGGCGCGACTGGAGTATGCGGAACACCTGGCGCACGCGGAGCACGTGGCGCATCTGGCGCACCAAGCGTGCCTGGCACGTTCGGGCCCCAGGGGTGCCTGGCGCGCGTGGCACGCCTGGCACGCGTGGCGCACCTCGCACCAGCGTCGCGCACCTGGGGTCGGCTTTGGTTCCCAGTAGCTGTCCATCCAAAGACGACCGCTGAACATGCTCAGGCTCGGGTGTTACTTATGTGTTTGAATGGCGGGTGGCAGTGAGCTAGACGGCTTGCTACCTGGGGGGGGGCCTTGATCACTGCTTCTTATGAATATGCACCCCCTCCCCCAACTGGCCGGCGGCCAACCCGGAACCATGCCGACTGCATGCGGGCCCGCCCCACCATCCCAGTCAAAAAACAGTACAAGCCGCACTCTGCCTCCACATTTGGAGCATGCGCGGCCAACTCAATACGCCCCCCACCCCCATCTCTTTCAAGTAACAATACAACATGCACTTCAAGGTCAAGTCTTGAGTCATGTTCGTGAGGCCCGCGAGCACTTTGTATTGTTTCTTACGGGGACGGCGGGGGTGTCAGCATATTCCTTGCTGTACACAGGGCTACCATCCCATGCACCTCGCGGCTAAATCTGGATCATGCGCGGCCATCCCGCGATCACTGTCAAATGGTTCTTGACAGGGACCGCGGGGGTGTTGGCGCGTGGCCTGCTGTGCGCAGGCCCACCAGACACAATGATGGGCCTTGGTTCCCGACAAGGATGGCAAGGGCCGACATGTTCCCCGATGTGTGCTGTCACTTGCGCAGGCGCACCTGACGCACTCTGCACGTGCCCCAAACGTGGCGCACCTGGCGCAGCTGGCGTATGCGGAACACCTGGCGCACGCGGGGCACGTGGCGCATCTGGCGCCCCAGGCGTGCCTGGCACGCTTGGCCCCAGGGGTGCCTGGCGCGCGGTTGCGCCTCTGGCACGCGTGGCGCGCCTCAGTCAAGCGTCGCGCACCTGGGGTCGGCTTTGGTTCCCAGTAGCCGTCCATTAAAATATGACAGCCGAGCATGCTCAAGCCCGGGTGTCAGCTGTGTGTTGGGAGGGCGGGTGGGCGTGAGCTACAAGGCTTGCGGGCGGGTGGGTCGGTTGACCCCTCCCCCTCCCCCCTCCCCTGGGCTTCGACGGGGGGGGCGCCATCGGTGAGAGCGTCCAAGATGGCCTCAGATGGCCCCGACAGGGCCTCATAGAACGCAAGATGGTCTCCAAGGTGGCCCAGAATACCTCAAGATGGCTGAGGATTGCCTCCGACATACCTCTTAGAGGCTCCAAAATCGTTCCAAGACGGTAGCCGTGTGCGGGCGATCATAAAACCCTGGGATAATAATTGTCGCGGTCCCCGCGGTGATAATAAAGGATTCCCCGGGGAAGTTAAGTTATGATGATGAGGAGGATGCTGACGACGAAAATGACGATGAGGGAGGAGGAAAAGGAGGTTTAACCTGGCGCGCGACACACGGTTGACTCGAGAGATCTCGAAGCTCGTGGCTAAACAAACGCCTACTTTTTGCCAGCGCAAGAGGTCCTTGGCCGATCCGGCCAAGAAACCCCTCTTGCGCTGGACTTCGATTTGTCTCCCATGCAAGCACGGCATCCTTTGGAGCCGTCCATGCATGGGAGACACTGGGTGCAAGGCTGGGCGGCGATGCTAGCCTCCTCGTAGGTGGCGTACTTCGGCTCGGCCGCCGTGATTGTTCATCCCTACCACGCGGGTTGATTGTAATATTACTAATAGGAGCACGGGCAGGAAAAACAAATAATAATGGTGGGAGACGGAAGAGAGAAGAGGATGGCCCCAGGATCGATTTTGAGAAAATGTTTGGATTCGGGGCCTTTTGTTTTTTATGTGTAACAACATATTCTTTTTCATCGTTTTCACGAACGCATGGGGTCCATGGTGGGGCCCCGCGGGGGATAAAAACAGCCCGGAGATAAAAAAAGTTCGGCCCCTGGGGGGGGGGGGGGGCGGAAGGAAGAGAAATGGAAAAGGAAAAAAAGCAAAAGGAAAGGAAGAAGGAAGAGAAGAAGCGAAAGGCAAGGAAGAAGGAAGAGAAGGCAAACCAGTTTTAAAGCTGTTGCTAGTCGGCACGAACCGATCGCAACTTCGATCCGAAACATAGAAGGAAGAGGAACAGAAGGAAAAGAAAGAAGAGAACAACTGAATGCTCGAAAAACACATGCACAATCAAAATCCAATCGGTCCCTATGGCCCTGCCACGCCTTCCTGACTCGGGAACGGCTAAGAAAATGAGAATGCCATGGCCCTGCCGCGCCTTCGTAACGTGGACGAACTGAACTGGTGAGAACCCCACAGCCCTGCCACACGCTCGAGATTGCGGAAGCTGGTGTGGTGAGACCACCACGGCTATGCTCAGTATTTTTGATACTGCTGCTGGTCACCATGATATGATAGCAACTTCGATCCCCGCAACTCTCCCGTGGAGTATAAAGTTCGGCCTCCGCGCCTTCCTCCACAATTAAATCCTGTTGGCCACAGTTTTTTTTATTTTAAACAAAAAAATCGGGGGAAAGGGGGGGTGCTGTATTATCGCCCGCACGCGGTTACACTATGCTTTCGGAGTTCCCTCATGACCCTCCGAAGATGGTAACATCCTTCAACAAACCTATGTTAAATCAATGTGTTGTGCCTCCGCGTTTTTTCGAATCCGATTTGCTATTCAGGCCTCAGGGTGGTCCCAAAGTGGCCCAGGAGAGCACCCTGAGGGGCCCAACAACGGCCCCAAGACGGCCCCGAGAGCGCCCCAAAGGCACCGAAGAACGCCCCACGACGGCCGCACGACGCCACCTTTGAGCCTCCAGGGAGGGGGGGGGAGCCCTGAATGCATCCACCCCTCCTTGTTGAGCCATGGCCATGACCAAAGACGGCCTCAAGAGCCCTCCCAGACCCCCGGGAAGAGCCCAAGAAGGCTCCAAGAAGGCCGGAATAGGGCCAAAAAAGCTTCCCTGCGGAATGGCTCCGCTATGCCTCTTCCAAAAGGCTCGTGGATCGAAAGCTCCGCGAAGGATTTATGGTTGACTCATCGTTGTCGTCGCCGCCTTCATCGTCGTCTCTTTCTTCCGCCCTCTATCACTCTACTGGTTCGTTCTCTTCTTGCTCTCCTCCTCCTCCTCCTCCTCCTCCTCCTCCTCCTCCTCCTCTCGTGTTCTTAACCTCCTTCTTCCTCCTGCTGCCAAAGATAGCCTCCCCCAAGAGTGTCCCAAGGTATCTCCCAGAGGGCCCCCAGAGGACCCCAAGCTGGTGCGGCATGGGAACGTGTGTTAAATCATTCCACACCTGCTCCCGACGTTTCAGCGCTCCCGAAACGCTTCCAAGGCGGTTGTTTCACTGCATGCCTCTACCCTTCCCTGATGAAGGCAACTCGCCTGGCGGTCATTTCTGGATGGGCTGGTGGGGAGACGCAAAAGAGTCAAGGATTGATAGCAAGGGTGCGCAATAAAAATACCATATTCTTGGACGCGCATGTCGAAGCTTTTCGAGCGGGGCTGGCTGTCGAAAGTGGTTGAGAAAGTACTAAAAAGGCAAGGATGGATACCCTTGAGAAGGCTTCCCATCTTTATCATCTGTTTTGACTGTGTCTGGGTTTATTTTGCCTTTCCGGGCGTCGCGAAGCCTTCATCTTGTAGTCACGGCTGCATTCGCCTCGATATTCGCGCTGTATTGCAAGCCAGGACGTGCCAGGACAGGTCACCGTCCAGGGGTCAATGCTCGAGGACTTCGCCAGAACCGAACTCATGTGATCGAGCACGCTTTTTTCCAATGTTCTGCATCTGGAACTCTGTCTCGAGCACCAAGACCGTCAGACATCGATCCCTGAATTTACACAAGCCTTGCAATAATGGACCCTGGAAGGTGTCTGGGAGCTGATTTCGAGCGGACCGTGGACCGGGGAGGAGGAGGAGGAGAAGGAGGAGGAGGAGGCGGAGGAGGAGGAGCAGGAGGGGGGGAGGGGGAGAGGGATGGAGGATGGGGGGAGAGCACCCCTCGTAAGGATAGAGGTACGAAATTTCTGAGCGCCCTTTGCCCTTTCTACGCAAACATCTGCAACAGTTCTCGTCGCCGCGGCTGGATTCCCACCAAGAGTTTTGGCCACAAAGCCGGGGGTTGTGGATGAAAAAGGGAGGGTGCGAGGAGGGAGAAACACTAGCTGCACGAGGTGAAGGAGGAGGCGGGGGTAGCCGAAAGAGGAGGACCTGGACTCAGACCTCAGGCGGACTGAGTTCTGCCATCCTTGCGGTCTTCTCGTCAATTTTGGCCTGAAGGGGCCATGCTCAAGTCCCAGGGTCAAACATTGGCCCGCGGGGCCAAAAACTACTCCTGGGGAGAGAGTCGGACGACGACGACGACGACGAAGACGACGGCGGCGGCGGCGGCGACGACGACGACGACGAAGACGACGGCCGTGCGAGGGGAGGGATTGAGGAGAAGGAGCAGGACGATCTGGGAAACATGCCGATACCGATGCCATCCCCTGTTCTTTGCAATTTTGGACCTCTTGGGATGTCCTCGTCGCCACGGCTCGGAACACTGGACAGACCGCACTCGGGGAGAGGTCTGGGGAATGGCTGTATCGGTGTCTCCTGGACGAGGGAGGACCACGGCACATAGGGCAAGATGGAGGGAAGGAGGGAAGAGAAGAAATCACAGCAGGAGAATACTGAGGTCATACCGGGACACCAGCGGAGGTGGCGAGGGCGTGAATAACGAGGAACTTCCTCACGCTCGCGAGCGCACGGTACTGATTTGGGCGCGGGTCAAAATCTGGGCCCATGCCAACCCTGCTGCGGATGACGTGGTCGGGCCAGCTCCTGCCAGATCCAAAGCCCCGCGGAGGCCTGGATCCCTGGTGTGCCCCCGCCTCCGCCGATGCGCGCAGGACCGACGCCGAGAAGCTGCTCCCGCGCGCGCGCGTGCTCATCGCTCACCAGCACCAGCCGAGACGGGGAGGGGCCGGGAGGCTCCAGGCGACCACCCCGCGAGGCGCTCGCGGGCCCCGAAATCACCGCGAGGCCCCCGGGAGGCTCCGGGAGGCCGCCCCGCGAGGCTCCGGGAGGCTGCCCGTGAGGCTCCAGGAGGCCACGGGAGGGCCCCCCCCCCGGGCCGAGCTGGCCATGGGGCGGGAGGGCAGTGGGGAAGCGAGGAGGTACCTATACCTCGGGAGCGGCCAAGAGGGGGGTGTCCAAGAGGGGGGGGGTGCAAATCATGACCGGCGGCATGAGCGCGGCCCAGCGGGGAGGCCAGGGACGTAATGAAATAAGAAGAGGCGCCATGAAATCTGAGGAAAAATCATGGCCCGCGCCATGAAATCCCCCCCCGCTAGTCATCACCCCCCTCTTTTCCGCTCCCGATGTACCGCTGCTCCACAGACCTCTCCCGGGAGGCGCATTCCGACCAGAACTTCGAGGAGGACTCAGCCGTGTGGTGACGAGGGCTCTCCCAGACGACCAGCGGCATCGGTGCCTTCTGTTCTGCGCGAGGACATGCGGCGTCCCGTGTTTTTTCTGTACGTGGTGCCTGGAAGCCCCGACCCGTTCCCGGGGGCCGGTTTCTCATCCTGGGTCGTCTTTTGACGGTCCCATTTCCCATCCTGAGCCGTCTTTCGACGGCCCCAGAGCCCAGCGAGGGCCGACAGCGGCCGGCAACAGCGGAAAACCGCCCGCTCTGAGTTTTGCACGGTGCGAGCATGTAACTGGGAGGGGGGGGGGGGAGCGAGCCGGCCGCACCGCGACGGCCGCCAGGAGCGCGGAGTCGCCCTTGTCGGCCACCTGGAGGGGCCGCGGCAGTGGGACGGCACCCCCTCTCGGCACGACGTGAGGGTGACTCGCCACACTTCCTACCAGAAGGGCCCAGCATCGCATGCAAGGCTCCCCCCCCGAGCCCCCCCCTCCCCCGTGCCCCCGCCCCGGCCCCTCCCAGAGGGTCCCCCGACGGGGGGCCCCAGAGGCCTGCGGGGGGCCCTGGGGCGGAGGCGTCCATAGTAGACCAGAAGGTCGAGTGTGGAGGATCATCCCCAGGGCACGACGAGAGAGAACGTGCCTCCCCTCGGGCTTCCCCGATTCTGGAAAAAGGGAGGCCCGAACCCTCGGCAAGAGAGGAACAACTCTTGCATATGGCGCATTCCGGAAACGCTGAACCCAAAACGTTTCCATCTCTTGGGGGTGCATTTACTTCCGCCGCCTTCCGCCAGTCTTCCGCCGGCGGAGGCGGCCTCGTTTTACTTCCGCCAGCCTTCCGCAAGCCTTCCGCCGCCTTCCACCGAGTAAGATATGACAGCTCCTTCGATCCTCGAAGGCAAGGCCCTTGTCTGGAACGCTCCATATGAGCATGGACTTTCGGATCTCCCCTTGCGCTTGGAGCGCACAGGGGGCGGCGCCCGAGGCGCCGCCAGCGGGGTCCAGCGCCGATCCAAGAAATCCGCGCGGGCCTCCGAGCAGTTATGTCTGTGCAGCGGCGTGATTATTGGAGAGCTCGAGTAGGAGATCGACTGCAGAATTGTTTTACCCCTTAATTGAAACTTTCGTCGAATCGACACAAGGGATCGTAGACCTGCGCAAATTCAATGTGCTTCTTCGCAGCTGAAGACGACGACGACGGCCGACGCCGACGCCGACGCCGCCGCCGAAAACAACGACGACGGCCTACAGCTTTCGGCGTAGGGCGCACGGCGGCGACGACGACGACGACGATCCTGTAGTCGATCCTCTCCTCGAAATGCGAGGTTACGAGTCCTGTGCTGCTCGGCGTCTCAGGACCCTCTCTCGGGCCCTTCCCAGGCACCGCAGGCCGTGGCCAGAGCGACCCTGCCAGGAGGCAAGGCTGGCTCCCTCGGACGCCCCAGGGCCCCCCTCGACATGCGAATGCCTTGCCTCGATGTCTTCAGCCCCGGGCCCCTGGGAGTCCCGACCCGTCCCCCTGGACCAACTGCTCATCTTGGTGGTCCCCAAACGTGGTGGTGAGAACACCCGGTGGTGAGTTTTGGGCGATTTGGGTCATGGTTTTCAAGCGCTGGCTGGCCCAGGAAACGCAAAACCTCGTGGCGACCGCGTGTCCCCAAACCCGGTGGTGACCCAGGTTTTTTTTGGGGGGGAATCGGGGTCACCACCGGGTGTCTCACCACCTGGTTTGGAGACCACCAACCAACTGCTCATCCTGACTCGATCTGTGGACGGTCCCGGGGCCCGACGAGGGCCTCCAGAGGCCGAACACGGCGAAACAACTTCCGCCCTGATGTCTTCACGACGCGAGCATGTCCGGGCTGGCTCCTTCGGCAGCCCCCGGGTTAGGTCGGGCATGTCCTCCTGCAGGCGGATTTCGGGCGAAAGATTAACAAGAGTCAAAAATGTGCAGAAATAGTCAAACACAATCCCAAAATCGTCCCCAGACTATTTTTTTGATCATTTTTCAATGTTCCTCCTGCAGAGGGACAGGCCCGACTCAAGGCTGGCTCCTTCGGCAGGGGCCACGACCAGGTGCCCACAGGGCCCCGCCTGCAGCAGCGCCCGGTGGCTCGCCCGCCCGCCTGGATTCGAAGGCCTCCCCCTCCAAGCGCCCCCAAAGACTGGCGCCTTGCGCGGCGCGACATGCGATGCCGACACGCCGCCGTCTCCGTCACCCTCACGGGTGGCACGTCGCATCGAGGATCTTTCTCTTTCTCTCTCTCTCTCTCTCTCTAGAGAGAGAGAGAGAGAGAGAGACAGAGAGAGAGAAAGGGCGTCCCAGCCGACGAGTCCCCCAGGCAGGGGCGAGAACCACAGGACCCCACCCCCCTGTGGTGGTTGGTCTGCGAAGCGCGCTGGCGTACGCGCTCTCGCTCCTCCTCCTGCGCCTCCTCCTCCTCCTCCTCCTCCTCCTCCTCCTCCTCCTCCTCCTCCTCCTCCTCCCCCTCCGACTCCCGATTCTCCTCCACCTCATCATTGTGCTCGTCCTTTTTCAATTCCTCCTTCTCAGCTTCCTTCCTCTGCTCGATATTCAGTACTCCTCCCCACCCACCCCCACTTCCCGCGGAGCCACGGCAGGCGAAGCCTTCCCAAGGGTCCCATCGGCGAGCCCAGACATCCGCCGATATGTGTTTTTCAATCCGAGGCCCCGTCCCCTTCCCCGAAAGTTGTTCCTGAGCAGGGGCCGACCGTCCCGGCATTCCTATAGTCCTACAACGAAATGTTCTTAGAACCCAATAATGTTCGAACAACAAAACAATGTTCTTAGAACATAAACCGATGTGTTAAAACAAGACAGACTCCGTCAGAAATGTTCTAAGAACATTTCGTGGAAACCGCAAAAGGTTCTTAGAACATTGTTTGGTAGGGCTATAGGCGAGCCAGGACGCTTCGCCACTGCGTGATGTTCTCCTGGATCCATTTTTTGGACCCGGGCCTCGGAGGCCGAGAACCAGGAAAGCACGGCGGGTTGGAAAACATTGGATCCTCGGATCTCTGGGAAGGAGCGAACGACAAGCAAGGATCTCTGGGAAGGAGGAGGAGGAGGAGGAGCGGAAGCGGGGGGGGGGGACAGATGTGGGAGCAGGAGATTCACTGCGCAGGGGACGCGGGAGGTCGCTCCAGCACCCGCCCTCCAGGCACTGCTCGGGAGCGCGGCGCCGGAGAGCAACGCCAGGTGCGGCCATAAGACTGGCCCTCCGGCACTGCTCGGGCACTGTGCCACCCAAACGTGCGACGCCCTGACTTTTTCAGTGCGGCGTCCCCGGGAGTCCAGACCCGATCCCCGGGGCCCGTTTTTCAACCTGAATCGTTTTGTTGACGGTCCCGGGGCCCGGCGAGGGCCCCGCGGGGCCGAGGATATAGCGAAAAAACTCTGCCGCCCTGATTGTTTTTCTTTACGACGCGATCCTGCCTGGGAACCTGTCCCGTTGCAGCCCGCCTTGGGCAGCATCTCCATGGCGCTCGCCCGGACCTCGACGACCGGGTCCTCCAGGGCGCCCGCCAGGGCCTCGGGAGGCATGGGGCTGGCCCATGAGGCGGCCCGCCCCCGCGAGGACGTGGCGCGGCTCTGCGGCTCCTCCGCAGCCTGCTCCTCCGCTCGATCCCAGGCGGGTTTTTGGAAGAAGAACGAGAAGAAGTCAAACATATTCAAGAGTTGTCAAAAATAGTAAGGCGAAGATCGTCCCAAGACTACTTCTGGACCACTTCTGGATGTCCCTCCTGCAGAGGGACATGCCCGACTGCACCCCCGGAGGAGAAAGCTCCGAGCGGAACTGGAGCAGCTGCCCGAAGCAAGACAGCAAGAGTGCCCGAGGACCGCTCGCCCACACACTCCGGTGGGCTGGGCTCCACGGGCTCCGCCAGAGTGCCGTCATGTAGGGTGTCTGTAGATCTTCCAAGGCTTGCCCCCCCTCTCCTCACGCAGTGCTGCGCGCATCCCCCGCTCCCTCCCGAGGCTTGGGCGACCCTGGAGCTCTCCCAGGCTCGAAGTGGCTTCCAAGACCAGCCCAGGAATGGCCGCCAAGATGGCCCAACATTGCATCAGGAGGCACCCACCAGCCCACAGGAAGACTCCAAGAGAGGCGCCACAGGGGGCCCAAGAGGCGTCCAAATAAGCAAACATGAAGCCCAAAGCCCGTCCATGAAACCCAACCTAGCCCCAAACCCAGCTGACATTCTCAAGTATTGAATATGTTGAGTGTCTCGGGCTTCTCGGCTCAAGATGCTTCCAAGCGAAGGTCCCAAAGAGAGCTCAAAGGAGCCCCAGGCGGGTCCCAAAGAGGCCCCCCAGATGGCCAAGGACAGCCCGCAGAGGGCCCAGAGAAGGCCCCAAAGTGCACCAAGCCAGCCGAAGAGAGCCCCGAGAAGGCTCCAAGGAAGGAGGGTCCAAGACGGCCCAGGCCATCATGAGAACCCCGTCAAACAACCAGACATAGACACGAGAGATGGCACACGTTGCGGCCTCCTCGGCGGCGTTCGACGCGCCGCCAGACAGCAATCTGCGCTAGCACACCGGCGGAACCTGCCACAAGCAGATGGATAAATGGCAGATTATGGAAACTCTGAATCCGACAATGTTCATGTCTCGCATTCGTATCCGCCAGCTTCCCTTCCGCTGGCAGTTCTCTACTTCCGCTGGCCTCCGCAGAGGAAGAGGACATCAACTTCTCGATCCCTCGAGGACGAACGGTGTTCTGGAGCGCCCCGAAGTCGCGGGCCACCCTTTTGTGGGGGCCACCGCGCTGCGAGGACCAGGTTTCGGCAACAGAGCTTCAGGATCAGGTTGGCACAGCTGCCATCAGCGCAGAGGCAGTTCGCAACGTCGCAATATCCGCACGAGCCGCGCAACATGGCACCCAAGATGTCCTAGACAAGCCGTGGGCGATGAAATAAAAAGAAGCCCGTCGATCCGCAGACTCCCCCTGAGGAGCCTGAATACAGCCTCTGACATCCAGCCTCTCTCGGAACGACTTCGGCCTCTTCTCTGAAAGGGGCCAGAGAAACGAACATGAATAAACATGATTCCCAGATCCCCCATGCTAGAAATGTTCTAGATGCTCGTCTTCCCCTGCTATCCCCATCATTTCCTGGGAATAAACGTTTATTCATGTCCGCGCCCATTTGTCCCGTCTGGTCTTCCCGGCCCAGAATGGGTACGCACGGACAAAAACGGATACGATTCTCAATCGCAGATGTTGCCCGAAACCGACAGCGGCCGCTGTTGTGCTGGAGCCCTTCTCACAATTGCACGGGGCCCGCGGCGGCAAAGACAGCAACCCTGGTCCAAACTGGAAAAGAACTGCTGTCAATATTTGTGCCCGCTCTTTCCGTACCCATTCCGATCGCACCGATCTCCTTCCCCACGAGACAAAACAGCAGCACAGAAAGACACGAGCGGCGCGTGCGGCTTGCAGCCATGCCTGGCGCCCCCTCCCATCCGCCAGCGGCCCAAGAGGACGCGGAGCCTGGATCACGCCGGTGTCGCCCCTGGGCGACACCAGGACGAGCGAGCGCAGGGAGGCCCTCCGCACCAGCGCCTCGGGGAGGCGGCCCCTCGTCCTTGCACGCTGCGCGCGCTGCTCTCACGTCCACACACTGGGCAGGAAGCAACATAGAGAAAAGAAAGGGCGGGCCATGGAAGCGCCACGAGGGGGCGGGAAGAGCGGGGAGGAAGGGCCGAGACGGAGGGAGGCCACGAGGCGGAGGAAAGACAAGGGCGCCTCCGAGCCCCCACGCTTCAGGAACTCGATGCGCTAACGCGTTCTACTCCCCCTGCGCCTCACCGCACCCTCGTCCTCCCCTCTCCTCCTCCGCCTCGCGCCACCGTCCTCCCCTAGAAAAAAAATTGCACATACATAATAGCTTTTCAAGGTCCGCGCGGCTATCGTGGATCCGCGCCGGGCCCTCCTCCCTGGCGCGCGGAGCGCGCCAGGGGCGGCGCCGGAGACGCCGCCGGGGGGGGGCGCAGCGCAGATCCAAGGACACCCGCACGGAGCTCCGAAAGCTCACACACATATGTCAAAGCAGTTTCCTCTGCTCCGTCGGTCCTCGCCCCCCCGGCCCCGCGGAGCGCCACGGCCCCACGAGGCGCGCGCGCTGGGGGCAGGAAGGGGGGGGAAAAGGCTGGAAAAGGGCGACCACCACCAGGGCCGACAGACACTGCAGGCCGAGAGGCCGCCGGGCCCTCCCATGCAGGGCGCGCCGCCCCCGAGGGGAGGAGGAGCGGCAGCCGCAGGACGTGCACGAGCGGGAGCGACCGGAGCCCAGGATCTCATGGCCTGGGAGGGGTACCGTCCATCCGCAGAGTTAGGAGGGGTAGCCTTCCCCAAGGGTGCATCCTTGCATCCTTGCCTCCTCGGTCCATCCTTGGCCGCTCTCGTTGGCCGCGCCCCGCTCGAGAAGCTTCGACATGGCCTTCCAAGGCCCTTGCATCCTTACCCATCGGTCGGAAGAAGTAGGTAGAACCATGAAGCAGGAAGGTGTTGAAAGTAGATTGGGTTCCGTCCACCCCCTAAGGAGGACGGAAAAGATGAAGTCACTCGATCATTGAAATAGCAAGGCACTTAAAGTAGGTTGGAATCTGGGAATCTGTAAATACCTACTTCCAACGACCGATGGGTATCGCGCATCCTTGTGTTGCGGGCCGGCTGTAAGGGGTGTCGGTCAAACGCGCGCCGTTTCTCGAGCTGCGTGATTCACGTCTTGCGCAAGAGCTGGCGCTCCTTGAAGAGTGACTCGCCAGTGGGGCCACCCGACGAGCGTAGCATTGCTACGGCTTTTGCCCTCCGACTTGAGCATCGTGTCACCGACCCCTTATCCCCAGAGGCGTGGCGTGGGCCCCACTTGCCGAATTACCCCCCTGGACAGGGATCTCGGCCGCTTCCTTCGGGTTTCGAAGGGTATATCCCCACCTGGGGTTGTGCGATGGGATCGGGGTTGATCAAACGATGGTGACGAATGCCCCCCCCCCCTCCCTCCACAGGCAGGCCCGACGCCGTGGACCACTTCGATGAGGACTCCGCCCCCGCCAGACCTGCTGATCGCCGACAGCTCGTGTGGCGACGAGCAGGGGCCTGGGCTTCGGCCCTCCGAAAGACGCGGCCCCGGCAGAGCCTTTCGGGGTCACTTCGAGCCGAGGGCAGAAGTCGGCTGCAGGCAGGAGCGACCCTGGGCAGGAGCGACTCTTGGGGGACGCCGCGGGGGAAGCAAGCCCAAGCGCGCAAGACGCCACTGTCGCATCGCGTTCGGTGGTCGGGAGACCCCATGGGCCCGCATTAAGGGTCACTCTGTTGAAGGGTCACTCTTACGTCTAGTCGAAGAGGAGCCACGCTCACAACGACCACCCAGCGAAGCCCTTTGGCAAGGGCGCCGGACGAGGGGAATCGAACAGGGCCAGCCAATGCAATGCACGGCCAGGACCGTTTAGTAAACGCCAGGTATGAGGGTCGTGGCTTGATGGGGCCCACTCGTCGTCGTCCGCCTCTCGCGGGCCGGGCTCCAGGCGACTCAGCTCGCAGCGTCAGCGTCGCCCTCCTCCTCCTTCTCCTCCTCCTCCTCCTCCTCCTCCTCTTCCCCCGCCTGCTTCTCTCCTGCCCCTGCTGTTCCGATTATCCTCCTCCTCCTCCTCCCCCTCCTCCTCCTCCTCCTCCTCCTCCTCCTCCTCCTCCTCCTCCTCCTCCTCATGCTCCTCCTCCCCCTCCTCATCCTCATTCTCCTCCTCCTGCTCCTCCTCCTCCTCCGCCTCCTCCTCCCTCTCCTCCTTCTCCTCCCCCTCCTCCTCCCCATGCTCCTCCTCCTCCTCCTCCTCCTCTCCTCCTCCGCCTCCTCCTCCTCCTCCTCCTCCTCCTCCCCTCCTCCTCCTCCTCCTCCTCCTCCTCCTCCTCCTCCTCCTCCTCCTCCTTTTCCCCCGCCTGCTTCTCTCCTGCCCCTGCTGTTCCGATTATCCTCCTCCTCCTCCTCGCCCTCCCTCCTCCCTCCTCCTCCTCCTCCTCCTCCTCCTCCTGCTCCTCCTCCCCCTCCTCATCCTCATTCTCCTCCTCCTGCTCCTCCTCCTCCTCCGCCTCCTCCTCCCCATCCTCCTCCTTCTGCTCCCCCTCCTCCTCCCCATCCTCCTCCTCCTCCTCCTCCTCCTCCTCCTCCTCCTCCTCCCTCCTCCTCCTCCTCCTCCTCCTCCTCCTCCTCCCCTCCTCCTCTCCTCCTCTTCCCCCGCCTCTTCTCTCCTGCCCCTGCTGTTCCGATTATCCTCCTCCTCCTTCTCCTCCCCCTCCTCCTCCTCCTCCTCCTCCTCCTCCTCCTCCTCTTCCTCCTCCTGCTCCTCCTCCTCGCCCTCCTCCTTCTCTTCTAGAGGCCTCCCGGATGGGTTAGAGTAGATGGGGTCGGACCATCGCGCCGCATCGTCGATGCATTACTGATGCATCGGCGATGTCAAGGCAACCTCGGCGTGGAACGAATAGAGCCACACATCGAACCGCATCGCCGATGCATCGGCGGGCGCTCCTCGGAGACCTGACCGTCAATCTTCTCTTGGCATGCAGGGAGGAGGACAGCAGAGGGTGGCACGCATCGTGTCTATTTGGACTCTCATCAACCCCTTGTGCGTCTTCTAGGCTGGTGCGAGAGGGGACCCCCGCACACGACACTGGGGTCGCACAGGGCATGCACATGTGGAGAGGCATCGGCGCCATTGCTGTCTAGAAAATTCCCCCCCCCCTCTGGGAAAACCGAAATAGATCGATACCGATACTCGCCGGACCTCTCCGGGGGCGCGTTCTGACCAGGATTCAAAAGCGAATCCAGCTGTGGCGACGAGAGCCTCCGAGGAGGCCCAAGAAGGGGGAAACGAAGGAGAGGTAGCTATAAAACGAACAACAACTATATAAACACAAACTTTTGGCACTCCGCGCGGATTTCTTAAATCCGAGTATCGGTACCTTTTCCTCCTCCACCTCCTCCTTCTCCTCCTCCTCCTCTTCCTCCTCCGCCTCCTCCTGCTTCTCCTCTTCCTCCTCCTCCTCCTCCTCCTCCTCCTCCTCCTCCTCCTCCTCCTCCTCCCCATCCTTCACGTCCCGCTCCTCTGGCGGGCGGCGTGGGCCTCGCCGTTGCGCGCGAGCTCTGCGAGCTCGGCCCGCACGACGGCGGCGCAGTCGCCGCCCGCCGCTGCGGGGGACGCCTTGGAAGAGGGGCGGCTCGCGCAGCGACGTGCCGGTGCAACGACTCAGAGGAGGAGCAGGAGAGACCAAAGAAGGACCCCTAGCCCTTTGGGTGGGGACTTGAGCTAGGAGGGCCCAAAACATTAGGGATAGGTGGCCTTTTCTGCGCAGGCCCAAGAAATCCGCGCGGGGCGCCAAAAGTTTATGTTTATGCAGGTGTTTCTACTTCTAGCTACCTCTCTCTTGATTCCTCCTCTTTGGGCCTCCTCGGAGGCTCTCGTCGCCACAGCTGGATTCGCCTCGAAATCCTGGTCAGAACGCACACCAGGAGAGGTCCAGAGAGTAACGGTATCGATACCTTTTGGTTGCCCCAACGACGGAAGCCAAGATCAGCCCGCTCGCATCGGGGAGTCGGAGCGAATCGGAACGTGCGTCGGATCGGGCTGCATCGGCACGGAATCAGAATCGAATCGGGCCGGCTGCGCCAGGATGCACGACTTCGCCACGCAAGCATCAGGCCGCAGCAGATCGTTGGAAAATCGGGATCGACTCGGATCGGGCATGCCGAAATCGGCACCGAATCGGATCGATCGGGTCGAGATGGATCTTGCGAAACCCGAAAGCCCAGAAAACGTCCAGGACACATGTTTTGAGGACAATACTGGAGGCCTCGCGCGGCATCGTGCGATCCACTTTACGTCGGATTCACGTCGGGTGGACATTATGAGCTGGACCACAAGAAACCTTCCACAAGAAACTCAACCCTGAGACTCCAGGACGTCATCTGAATTTTATATGGGGGCGTCACGCTTTCCATATCAAAACCATCGAGACCCAGGAAAAAAAAACAGTGCACCCTGGAGGCAAGCAGGGTATTCCCTGGCATGGGTTTCCGCTGTACGTCGAATTCACGTCGGATCTGCGTTGGGCTTACGTCGGAACATCGCCGCGCGGACGTCGTCCAATATCGTACGGGGCGATCGTCCAGTTGCACGAGGCCTCCATGATTTCCCGCATAGCAAATCTGGGAATCATGGCTGTTGCCAAATATGAAACGGACTCCAACCAGGCCGAATCCCAACCATTCCGGGATGGAGCCCAACACACTGGCACCGATCCGAACCAGGGAACATTATATGTCATCACGTTTGCTGTATAATCTTTGCAACTTGCGGAGTAAAATAGGTTTGTTGCATCTTGGGCTATCATCTGTGGATCCTTTCTGGGACTCCGTATGGTTCCTCTGAAAATCCGTAACGTGTCTTGATCGTTCCTAAAGGCTCAAAAGCTCTTTCGGGCTCCTCTGGAAATTCTCTGGGATCCGTAGGTGACCCCTATGACTCCTTAGACAAACAGCATGGTGCCGTAAGAAAGCCCAAGCTTCCTCATCACCCGAAGTGTGGTCTACGCTGTATATGCATGTACGTAGATTGGAGGTTAAGGGTGGCATCGAAATGAAGGAATTCCCTAACCAGAAAGTCAATTTCGGTTTCGGCTCGTGACGTGTGTGTGCCGTGCGTACGCGGCGAAACTGCGAAGAGACGAGAGAGATCCCGGTCTTGTTGAGGCAGGGGGCCATCATTTGCTGCTCCCCGTCGGCGGGCGGTGGCTCATGGGGCGTGCCGCGAATGTCCCTCCACTGTCCCGCGGTGGTCCCGTGGCTGTGCCGTGGCTGCCCAATGCTTGCCCCGTGGCCGTGCGTGGTTTCCCCGGTTGACCCGTGGTTGTCTCGTGGTTGTTCAAAGGCTCGTCCCGATGGTTGTCCCATGGCTGTTCTGTGGATGTCCCGTACTCGCGTGTGGTTGTCCCGCGGTTTCACATATTTGAAACATAGTAGCATAGTTGATGTGCAGATGTATCGTGATATCGTAAGGAAAGCAAGCAAACACATTGGGGGACGACCAAAAGATATGAAGTAGAAACGGTATGCACTGACGCCGATATATATATATACGCACACACATATATATATAACCATTGCGAGGTCGATTGGTTGATTGTGAGACCGACCGAATGCGATATCGAACGATATATCGATCGTGAAATCGGGGAAATGACATTATGGACTACGTAGGTGGCACATCATGGGTTGCACCCCGCAGCTAGCACCGATTACGTACCTTTGATCAGATCGCTTCCGCCACGAATAAACGAAAAGACCGCGCCACCCAGAATGCACCACATGACCAGGGTGTATCCTATATATCGCCGAACGGAGAGTGTTCTTCGACAGCGCAAACCGCCTGCAGCAGCGCTTGGGTCCCACGCCAGCAAGCATCGTTCGCGGCTGCTTGTCTTCAACGACGCTCGTAATCGGAGTGGATGAAACTAAGAGACCGCAAACACAAACACACACACACACACACACGCACACGCACACGCACACACACACACACACACACTCACACGCACGCACACACACTCACACGCACACGCACGCACACACACGCACACACACACACACATCGGCCCCGTTGACGGGGCCTTCCTGAAGACCAGGCGTGCAGCGGGAACGGACGGACGACCAGCCCATCGATTCGCAGACGCACGGGCAGCGGCTCCACCGCGGCCCGCACCTCCGCGCCTGCTCCAGAGCTCCCCCGCCTGCGCGCTCGCCGCCTCCCCCGCCGCTGCCACCCGGGGAGGCCCTCTGCGGAGATCCCGGCAGACGCACCCGAGTAACCACAGGGGTGCAGGGGGCGGGGCAGGGGGCGAGAGCAGCCGGGACAGGGCTGCGAGCACGGCCATGTGCACCATAGTGCTCGTCTCGTCGAAGGCTCGTGGCCGTCTGGGCCACCAGTGTCGCCGGCACCGAGGCGAGGGCACAACCAGGTGCACCGTTGAGGATCTGTAACGAGGATCGGGGCCGTCTGGACCGAGAATGGGGCCGGCATCGAGGCGAGACCTGCACCTGGGTGGATTTGTTACACGGGGGCCGTGGCCGTTCAGACAAGAAACGCGCTTAGCCGGCCTTCAGGCGAGAACGCGACTCCAAAATAATTTGCGAGGGTATCAAGCGGAACGGCTTCCTACGAAACGGCTGCTGGACCGGGCGGTCTGGGGCGCCCCGTCAACCCCGTCCCCCCGTGTGGACTCTGTTCCATATACACTACGTATTGTTTACGCTTCGCGAATCCCCACCACCCCATTCAAGAGCCTTGCCCATGAGAGCTGACGGGAAGAGGGACGAAAAGGCACATATAGTGAAACAAAGCTGACAACCAGGATTAACAAGAGAGATCTCAGGGAGCAAAGGGGTGGCCTCGGAGGGCCTCTTCGGGCCATCCCCACGGCCCGCGCGGGTGCGAGGGGAGCATGAGGAGGCAAACGACGACGACGACGACCACGACGACGAGGAAGAGGAAGAACATGAAGAAAAAGACGATGAGGGCAATAACGAGGACGAGGAGGACGAGGAGGATGATGACGATGAGGGCGGAGGCCAGGACGAGGACGAGGAGCAGGGGGAGGAGAGGGCAGAACATGAGGAGGACGAGCACGGACAATATGATGAGGGAGAGTGGGAGGACGAAAAGGAGGATGAGGATAAGCAGGAGGATTCACCCAAAGCCCATAAGGAGCCCTACCCATGAGAGCTCTTTTGGGGCATCTTGGGGCCCTCTTGGGGCTCTTTGAGGGGTCGTGGGTTCCTCTTAGGGCTCGTTTGTGGCGCCTTGGGGCCTTCATTGGGCCCTCTTGGGGCCCTCTTGGGGCTCTCTTGGGGCCCTCTTAGGAGCTATGGAGCGCCTCCTGGGGCCATCTTGGAGACCATCGATCAACGGAGGTGGGGTCCTCAATTTGCCTCCCCCCTCCTGGGCAATCGAAATAGCCTCTTGGGGTGCTCTTGGGGCAATCTTGGGCGCTCGTGGGGCAGTCTTGGGGTCTATTGGGCTCTTCTTGGAGCTCTCTTGGGCAACCTGAGGGCCATCCTGGGGCCTCACAAGCGCATCGGAAGCGAAAAGGTGAGAAGGCAACCATCATTGGCTTTCCTTACGTTGTTGAAGGATGCTGACTTTGACTTCTCTGGGAGGTCCTGAGGGATCGCCCAAAGCACTTGGATCCGTCTTGTGGCCTTCTTGGGGCGTCTTGGAGGCATGTTGTTAGCTACATTGAGCCATGTTGGGCTATATTGACCGATATTGGAGCCATCTTGAGCCATCTTGGACGCTCCAACCCCTCGCGACCCCCCCCCGTCCACGCCCAGGGGAGGGGAAAGGGAAAGGGGCAAACCCGTCCTCGAAGGGGAACAAGTGCTTGTGGAAGAGGAAAAGACAATGTAAGACCACCTGTCGCCCGGAGGGCTGGTGGGACTGTTAGAACCCTTTAGCGAAAAGCTATTGGGGAAACATCCGACTCAGGCGAGGTGAAAGACACACAAAAACCTCAGCACGCAGCAGTGAGAAGACAGGCACAGAGCGCGTGAAAAGTAGAGTATCCCACCAAGGGCGTGCCAGCCTCATCTCCTCATTCTTCCCCCCTCCCCCTCCTCCTCCTCCTCCTCCTCCTCCTCCTCCTCCTCCTCCTCCTCCTCCTCCTCCTTCCCCTCCTCCTTAGCTGTTGCAGCGTGCCTGGGGGGATCGCCTGTCAAGCCCATGCGACCGCAGCCCCGCTAACGAGGATCTGTGGCAGCGGGCGCGGGAGGCGATGGCAACTCCAGGAGCGGGGGGAGACACGGGTCGGAGGGGCGGCGTCGCATGCCGACGAGCACGCCCACCTTCTCGCCCCCTCGCGCGCCCTCTTCCCGGCCCTCTTGGCAATGCCGCAGCACGTGCGCAGGCGGGGCAGGCGGCCGCAACAGGCTGGCAGGCCGGCGTGGTTGGCCGTGAGCCTCGCACGGACGAGTTCGATCCCATCGCCGCCCTAGGAGGAGGCGGAGGAGGAGGAGGAGGAGGAGGAGGAGGAGGAGCTTCGCGCGCGGAAGGCGCTCCACCTGGCGTCGGGGGCCGACGCCAACGGAAGGCGTGCGCCCGTCCGGGCCCACGGCGGCCAGTCCGCCCGCTGGCCCGCCCTGGCACTGGCAGAGAAGTGCCCACACCTGCTGGCGCGGCGTGGCAGCGGGCGGGCCCGCCGGAGGTGCCACGGACTCGTGCAGAGCCGCTGCTCTTTTTTTTTCATTCGCGCAGATGCGCAGATGCGTTCCAGAAGCTAGAAATCAAATAATGTTGGGCTACCTCGCAGACTGGTCGGACTGTGCAGTGCCAGGCCGGGCCTGCCAACATTCCAGCGGGCCTGGTGCAGAGCCGCTGCTCTTTGTCCGGTTCTGATGCACGCCTTGCACTGGACCTGCTACTGCTGAGACCAGCTCGGCGGCGACGGCTGGCGGAGGCTTTTCCCCCGTGCGGCGAAGCGCTGCATGTCTAGCACGTTCTGGCCGATTGGACTGAATATTGCATCACCTCCTGCCACGTGCGCGGGAGTTACAACACGGGCGGCCTGCGCCACGTGGCTTCGAAGAGCCCTGGGGAGACGAGGAAGGGTACTGAAAAATTGCCTTAGATTTGGAAGGGGTTGTTTCACCAGCGCGAGGAGCCCCCAAAGGCGGTCCTTCGTGCCTGTACGCAGCGAATCCAGGACGCAGCCGTGTTCCCACGCAGTCAAGGAGCACTGCTTCCATGCGCCTGCCAGGCGGGACATGGTGTGTGCAGCGTAGGGTGAAATTCGCCCTGGGACCAGGCCCACGGTCGCCAGAGGTGCATAGTGCTGCCGATGGGCAGAAATGAGGCGTCAATTTGTTGGGCAGTTATTCGGCGCTGCTTATGCGCATCGTGTGTGTGTGTGTGTGTGTGTTTGTGTGTGCCACGTGGCAGCTCCACGCGGCCGAGCAGTTGTGTTGTGATTGTGCCCGACGGGGCACCGCCCGCAGCTGCTTGCGGACGGCTGGGAGACGAGAGCAGTGCCCGTCGTCCGCGGGGGTGCCTCCCGTTTGGGTGGTGTATGGTCATGTGGCTTAGGGGCGTCAGCTCCAAGTCCAGGTGGAGGTGCTTCACCCAAAGAAGGCATGCGTTGGGGCTTCGTGAGTGGTCAAAACGGTCGAAAGTGTTCCTCCTCCTCCTCCTCCTCCTCCTCCTCCTCCTCCTCCTCCCTCTGGACTCCTAGGCGCGGGCTGACCTGGTCCACAGGCGGCTGTGCGCGCTCACCCTTGATGCCGCGCAGCGGGAGCCGCAACGCGCCCCGCAGGTGGCGCCGTCCCGGCGCCATCACGCTCGGCCGCTTTACCTTTGCACCTGTTCGCGCTTTCGGGTGGCGTGGCGGCTCTGGCACTGCTCGGGCTGCGGCGCGGTGGCCGCCTCCCAGGCTGCGCTCGTGGCGGGGCGGTTGCTGGCACGCGATCGGCAGCTCGCGTGCGCAGAATCTCCAAGCCTCGGAGAAGGCTTCGATCCCTGACCACTCCGCCATGGCCCAGGCTTCCAACCAGAAGAAAGACAAATAGCGGCGGCCCCGCGCGGCACAGCGACTCTACAAAAGGCTGCTTCGTGGACCGCGTGCGGCAAGGCCCGCTGCTAAAGTGGAGCACCACACAGCTCACCTTCTGGCAATTATTGCCCCTCCCACTCCACCTCCTCCTACTCCTCCTCCTCCTCCTCCCCCTCCCCCTCCTCCCCTCCTCCTCCTCCTCCTCCTCCTCCTCCTCCTCCTCCTCCTCCTCCTCCTCACTCTTTGTTTCTTTCGAATCGTCACAGCAAACTCTCAAATTCAGGAATGTGGAACTTCTGAGGCCTAGACCCATGTCCTGGGTCTGGCGCTCAATCCCAAATTGTTTTCTGACAGCCCCAGGGGCCCGGTGAGGGCACTCAGACACAGAACATTGTAAAACAACCCCCATCGTAATTTGTAACGACGCGCGCGAGGGGTGCCCGGCTGCAATGCATGTTCACCGCCTGGGGAACCGATTCTAGAACCCCATGAGGGGCGGTGGGCCATCGTTGGGCCTCCCCCCGGGGGCCCGGCAATGTCCACATCCGCCGCCTCCTGGAGTCCTGGCGCATCGGATCCCCAGGCGGTGGATGTACGCCTCCAGCCTCCAGGGGCATCCTAGATGGGGTCGGAAAAGATGGGTTCGGAGGATCGCGCCGCATCGACAATGCATCGCCAATGCATTATCGGCGCCGCATGGGTGATGCATCGGCGATGATTCGGCGCCGCATCCGCGATACACCGTCGAAAAATCGGCGACTTCGGCGATGCATCGGCGCCGTCGGCGTGGCGAAAATCGGACCCTACGTCGGGCCGCATCGCCTATCGGCGATGCGGCGCGATCCTCCGCTGAGCTGCACTGTCAATGCCTCGCTGTCCTGGGGCTTTGCTGTGTTCTTGCTCGTTAGAGCATCTGCCACGCGTGCGAAGCTACACTGTAAATGCCACGCTCTCCTCTGACTCTGCTGTGTTTTCGCGCTGAACGCACACGGCCCAAGGAGGCGGAGAGCTTTAGGGAGCTCACAAAGGACGCACGCGCCCAATCACGTACATGAACACGGCCCCCCAGCCCTCGAGACCAGCATCGTGATACGAACGTTCGCGCAACGCGTACTCTCGAACCGACGTGGATTAATGCACGTGTCCGTCCTTCTGTCGCTCCTGGAGCTCGAGACGTCCAACCTACAAAAGGCCGGTCTTCCTGGCGCCTCCTGGCGCCGGGATGCGCCCATGTATCGAAGAACGGGCCAGGCGGCGGGGCCGAAAGCGGAAACCAGCTGCATGCGGCAGCTTTCCTACCGCCCCCCTCCCCTATCCTCCCGCTTTGGTCCGCCCGATACTCGGACCCCACTCCGAGAGGCCTGGGGCCTCGGACCAACAGCACCTGCGGCCGTGGAGCCTCCCCCCCCCGCGCAGGCCGAGCCTCGACGCCGAGCAGCTGGACGTTCACGTCCGGGCTGCGCAGGATGCGGAGCCACCACTCCCGGCACCACTCCCGGCTGACCGCATCGCCGGCCTCGGTTGGCGCGCCCAGCGCAGGGGCGGACACGAATGAGGACAAGCATACCCAAGCATGTTTACGTCGTGGAAAAACGCGACGGGATTTGTATTTTTGTTTTGAGCCTCTGGGGGCCATCGCCGGGCCCTGCGACCGTTAGAAAACTACACTCTGGAAAAAACCCGTGGAATGGGTCGGACTTCGGGGAATCCCGAACTGAAACAATCGGGACATCGCATGTCTGGGAAGCTGACTGCGAGATTCCCGGATGGCGTGTTCCGGAAACCCTGAACCCACCCAGGTTGCGATCTCCTGGTGGCGCAAATTATTACTTCCACTGCCTGGTGCTGGCCTTCAGTCTTTGTCATCGCTACTCCCATTGCCCAAAAAGTCTCGCGGAGGCGACAGAGCAACCGCTCGAAAACTGCGCGGCGCGACCCGAAGTCGGCCGGTGGCCGGTGTCCGAAGGGAAGGCGGGCACGGGGCGACGGGGCAGCTGTGCCCCAGCCCCGCTCCCGCGCACCCACGCCTCCGCAGGGGTGGCACTTGCACTGGCGCCCCCCTCCCCCTCCTGTGGAGAGGACTGCCCTGGCCCCCACACTTCAGCGCGGCCCGAAATTGGAATACTCTTCGAGCTTCGCTCGCCTACTGGCAGAGGGCCTGGAGGGGACACTGGGGGCGCAAGGGGAGGAAAGATCCGACGGGGGGGGGGAGAGCGAGGCCACAACAATATCACTCACTTCCTCTTCAATGTCTTCCCACCCCTGCCCGAGGCCCTTGCCCCCCTTGAAGGCCAACGCCGCCATGTAATTGACCGCCCTCCAGTGGCGATTTCGAGTTGCGCCTGAATGCCCGCTGCTACGAGCGCCCCATTCATTCTCAGGACCTTTTCAGCTCCTCTTTTAGAGTGGTGTAGCGGTTGGCTGCGAAGATCCACTTCACCTCTCACGCGCCCGCGGCCTCGTCGCCGGCCGCCCCGTCCTTGACAATCACGCGGAAGAACCTCGTGGCCACGAACTGCACCGATGGGTCCTGCACCAGCTTGCCAATTCCGAGTACCACCTCGATCGCCTGCTTCGCCGCCTGCGGCTCCACTCTGCCGCCGCCACCACTTGTGCCTCGTTGGTCTCCGCAACCTCCGCGACGCGGAAGACGGCCGTTCTCGCGAGCCCAAATGGCCTTTTGCCCAGCGGGTTGCCCATTAAGTCCAGGCCCGTTTCCTGCGCCTTCTCCCTCGCCGCCACCATCTTGCCCTGCGGTTGGGCGGGATGGCGAAGTTGCCGTCGCGGCGCGGCGCCCTTGCGGTGTCCTCGCGCCGTGGCACCAGCCTCGCCAATGAATTGCCCAGCAGACCCACGATGTCGCTCGCCTCTCCCTTTGTCTCGGCCCCCGCGCCCGCTGCAGCAGGCGCCCTCGTTTGGCCCCCCGTCGGCACCGCCTTCGCCTCTGCGATCGGCTGGAACATCAGCGCCCGACCCAGCGGGGGCAAGGGGGGCCGCGGAAAAAGGGTGCCTTCCCGCGGTGAGCCGCGGCGCCGCCAGGATGCGCTGGGCTTCGCCACTGACGAACGCGCATGGCGAACGTGTCTTTCCCAGCGAACTCTCGCTCGCAGAACGGGCCCTTCTTCAGTTTGAGATCGTCGTCGTGCAATAGCCCCGTTGGCCTGGCGTAGATTGCGTGCGCAGCGTGCTTATGATTGGCCGGTCCCTGCCCTCCGTTGAATATGCGACCGCGCGCGTCATGTTCCAGCCGAGTGGCGGCCAGGGTCTCAGCAGTCGTGTCTGATTCGTCCCCAACGGCGAGGTTGCGTCTATAGCGCCGTGGCTCCACTGTCGCAAGCCACCTCAGCCTTGGCCAGCCCTGGCTGTTCGCCGCGCATCAGGAAACGGCGGCGCGTCTCAAGCTGCTCGCGCGCGCCCACCGCCCACCAACGGCGACAGCATGCCCGACGGCCCCCCTGGCCCTCTCCGCCTCGAACGAGAAACCCCCGAAGAAGGTCGCGTGGACGGCTGGCGCGGGGTCTTGCATGTCTTCGCTTGGCACTCGGAATGCCCGCCACAATGCCTGCCTCCACCACCCCGGCCGTCGCGACAACAACGCGCCCGTCGCCGTTTGGGCCCTCGTCGCACGTCGAATCCTACGATTTGGCCTCTTGACGATGTGCGCCGAAGAACGCGGTGGCCCGCGGATTGTAAAAATCTGCCGCGCCCGCAGCCGATCCAACTCCATTATTGCATGATCGCGCATCTTCTGGCAGTGGATGCACGCCGACCCCACCAGCGCCTTCCACAATATGATCTTCAACTTTGGGCTGAAACCCGATGCGCGGCGAAGTGGCCGCGCACGCGGGGCGCTCGCTGCCCGGGTCGCGCTGGCGACCTCCACCGGGCGCGCGCCCGTGGCCCCCAGCCGCGCGCCCAGATACTTGACGCGCGCCTTGGGGCGACGGAATGCAATCGCCATCCTGCCGCGCAAACGCCCGCAGCGCAGGCTTTGATGCGCGTCGACGTCCTCTTGCTGCCAACTCCAGACGGTGTAAGGAAGAGCTCTGTCATTATCCAAGTGACCTGCAATCCTCCGCGGCGGATATCCCCCGTCGCGATCTCCAAGAAATTCGATGCGTCAGAATCTTCGTGTACATCCGCAGAGGAGAGCCGGTCGTCTAGGATCACGAGGTGGAGCGCGTCGATGTTCTCGCGGCGCTATGCCTCCAAGACACCGCGCACCTGGACTTCCCGAGTGCGGGGGGGGAGTGTGCCTTGATAGCCTGGAGCTCCTGGGCCTCCTGCGCCGCCGCTAGGTTCGCCGCCGAGCGGTCGTGGAACGCGACGGAGAGGCCGAGGCTCTCCTTTGCCCCCACTCTCGCGCCTCTCCTGGCCCACATCTTACCCGCGGGCTCACGCGTGGGGAGATTTGTGCAAGCAGCACATGCCCTCGTAGAGATCCCCCGCTGTCATCCTCGCGTCGTCACTCGCCCGCGCAGCCGCCGGGCAGTTCCGCGCATGCTGCTTATTCGCGCTGTCAAAAGCCTTTTCCGGGTCTGTCAACCTGGCCGAGAGCATGGGCGGCGCGCCCGCCGACTATCCTCTCGACTTGACACCGCGCGCCCTGGCGCGGTACGATCGTCTCCAGGACCACCCCCGCCGCATTACGAGCGCCTCTCCTTGGCATGGCTCCGAGCTTCGTGGGTGGTACCTTGCGAGCGACTCATCGCGACGCACCTGGCGCGGTCACCCTCGCGAGCGCTATGCCCACGTGGCCAATTCGATCGATGGCCCTGTAGTCGTTCGCCGCCGAGCTTCCGCCACCCTTCGGCTTGCGCAACGGCGTCGTCTCGCCGCCCATGAACCTCTGCGGGGCAGCACCTAGCGCCTGGGACGAGTTGCATACCTGGTGCCGCGGCGCCAAGACCGCGTCAATCGTCGGCACCAACGTCTCTGCTACCGCCGCCCGCAGGGGGCCACACCTTTGAAGCATCGGTCCGCCCACCATATATTGGGGGGGAGTCCTGATGCACTGCGTGACGTCGTCGTAATCGCATTGCCTGCTCATCTCCTCAACTCCGCCTGTTCGCCGTGGGGCACACGCTAGCGCCATCGCCTGTCCGTCACGCAGGTCACAAATTCTGAATGCGCCCCTGCTCGTCGCTTGTGATGCTCCGGGTCGAAGCGCGGCAGCCACGTGGCGGGGCCGGTCAGAATCCTGACGGGGGCCGGTGGCTTCGGGGTACACTTGTGGAGTATCGTGTGGAGCCTTCTCAGATTCCTCTGGCCAGCGGCCTGCTCTGCCACGTCCGCCAAGTCTGCCTTTCTCTGCCTCTTCTCACTTCTAATCGCCGCCGCTGCTGCTGCCCCCGATGCTCCGTTGAAATTTACCTGGGTCTAATTCCTCAGCCAGTGGGCTCCATCGGACACTGCGCTGAGCTGCTCTTGCCAATGCTGCTTCGTCTTGATGAGCTTCGTCGCAAGCTCGTCGGACACTGGCCCCCCGCAACTACTCTTGACGGCGGGGCCCAATGTAGCACTGCAGCGCTACGTCGACCATCACTCTTTCCAGGGCCGCGAAGTGCGCTGTGAGCGTTTCACGCATTCCCCCTCATGTCGGCCCAGTCATCATGAAACATCTTTCCCACAAGGCCTGCCTGCGCCCTGCCCCGGAATTGAACAACTCGATCGGGCGCCTGCGCCGCGCTCCCGTCGTCACCCTGCGCCATCTGGGCCTTCGCGGGGCCCGCCAGCGGGAGTTCTCGCCGCCATCTGCATCGCCCAGCTTGTCTCTGAGGCCCGGATCTGGCCCCAGCGAATTCGCGGGTCCCGAGCGGCCCGCGGTCTCTGCAACAACCCAAACTGATGGGAGTCCATCCTCGGCTTCGACCTGCGACCGTACACCCCTTCCCTACGCACCAACGCGAAACGATCCTTGTCCACCTACCCTGTGGGCTAGGACACGCGCCATTGAATCTTACTTTCCTGCCAAACGTGTTGAGACCCTCATCCCGCAGTCCTCCATCAGCTCCATCAGGGCACGCCCATTCGCATTGATCATCGGTCCTGCTCCTCGCACACCAGCGCGTCATACCCGAGGCAAGTGAGGCGGTGCATGAGCATTGGCACCCATCGCGATCACCAGCGCCGAACCCGCTGGAACTTCGCTGACCACGCTACGACATGCCTGCCCGAATCTCTCGCGCGCCCCCAGGTGCATTTCGCGGTGCTCGTTCGGGCCAGCCCCGTTCGGTGCATTTCCACGGTCGTTGGTTGCGGCATGCACGTTCAAGATGTACAAATCCTTTCGCACCGCTTGCTGGACATACTGTTCAGCCTGACCCTGGCACTTTCCCTTCCATCCACGCGCGTTCGCATCTGACCTCCGTCGGCCGGAAGCACTTCAAGCGAAGGGCAATCAGGCGCCCGCCCCGCGTGACCCTTGCCCGAACGAGCCAAGGAGTGCAACTCGAACTGGCCCGATTTCAAAGTCCTCCTGAGGTCCATCTGCGCCCCCTGCATCGTGGAGATGGCGTCGCCCCCCCTTTGGCCATCTCCAGCACCTCGTCTAAACTGCCCACCCTCCTCAGCACCTCCGCGCTGAAACTCCAGACTTTCAACGTGCGAGCCTTCATCTGGCCCTTCTGATTGCAGTGCCCCCCCTTCAGCCTCACGAGCTCCCCGTACTTCACCTTGGTCGCGGGGTAGTTGGGCCATCGATGTATTCATCTCGGTGGTGGCCAACTGCACGGCTGTGGCACGACCGCGCGTGCGTCCGCGATACCGAGCCGCATCCGCCACCAGCGCCAACCTCACGGCTCGCCTCAGGGCAAGCTTGCGACGCATTGCCCTCGCGCCCTTTCGTCCAGCGCCCACAGCGCAAACGGCGCCAGTTTCGCGTCCTCGCGTGTCGGGCACCCCGCGCTAACCTCGCCGTGGCCTAGGAAATGCCCCCCCGTCTCGGGGCCCAGCAGCCGACGTGGCGCGGCCGACGGATGAAAGAGGGCTGGCCAGGACTTGCGACCTGTCTCGACCGTCGTTGTGACAGAACGCCTCGAACCGCCGAAGCTACTACCAGCCTTTCTGCCGGCTTCCGCTGGCGGAGGCTGCCTCGTCTTGCGCCCGCCGGTTGCCGCCGCCCTCTGGCGGGGAAGAGGGGCCAATCCATTCGGTCCACGGAGGCGAGGCCCTTTCTGGACCGCCCCGTCTGTACATGTCTTTCTTCTGGCGTATTCTCCGCCTGAGTAACAGACCGAGACTGGGCAACTGAGCACACTTGGCTCTGATTGAGGACGGGCCTGGGCATGGGAGGGCCATGGCGACCGCGATGCGCCCTGGGTCGATTCCCCCATCTGGTGCCCGAAGGCTACGCCTGCTACGTCGCATCGCGATGAATAAGAAGGCTACGACACGAAAGGACATTAGGGTATCACTACAAGAGTTCTACCAAAGTGGGCACACATCTGGAAGCGAGTGGGCCCGTGATACACCCCTGATCGGCTCCCCTTTGTGGATGCCCAAGTCGCACGTCTGCTACATAGCTATGCAACCCGTATCATAAGGATGCGCGATGAGGATGCGAAGGCGTTGAACACCCATTTCGAAGTTTTTCGAGCGGGGCGCAGCCAGCGAGAGTAGCCAAGGATGGACCGAGGAGGCAAGAATGCATGGGCACCCTCGGGATAGCTCATCCTTACTACGCGGGTTGGCGGTAGGGTGTCGGTGTGGACCGTCGCCGCGGGGCCCAACTCCGGCGCCCTTACTCAGCTGTGCAAAAACTCACTGCCAATGACGAGTCGGTCGGGTTCGTGCCTTGGTCTGAAGCTTGAGCGCGGGAGGCCTGGTGGGGCCTGGGACCCATCGCCGTGGGGCCACAAGATGCGCTCGCTCGGGGCTGCGCAGGAAACACATTGGGTCAAACTGGAGTCGGCGCCAGCGGTGGGCTTCAGTAGTGGATTGATTTGCCCCTGCTTCTTGATGGAGAACCGTCGCCGTCGGCTGGGGGCTGTTTTGGTATTGACTTCCCACGCCCAGGGTAGCCCCTCAACCGTAGCCGCGCCAGCGGAAATTATGAGCGGATCGCGAGTTGGAGAAAACACACACAATCCGTGCAACTGCTACGAATTCCACTGGACAACAAACGCAACTCGCCATTCTTGGCTCCGCAACCAAAGCGGGGAGCATAAACCAAGGGCCGCCCCGCAGAAACCGCGAGCGAACGCGATTACTTCGCCATGGACTACGCC
>CAUYUJ010006669.1:969069-1001569 GCA_963575745.1 Prorocentrum cordatum | reverse complement strand
ATGGCTCGCTGGTAGCCGTTCGGGAGGATCCGACCACACCTGGAACGCCTACGGCGAGGCGCAGCTGTTGGAGAGCCTCCCGAGGCTGGAAAGCCGCCGAGAACCGACGAGAACGCCAGAAAAAACCTCGAACCTCGATAGAAGAAGAAGAACATAAACACATAAACATCAACTTTTGGCGCTGCGCGCGGACTGCTTGAATCTGCGCTGGACCCCCTCCATGGCGCGAAAAGCGCGCCAGGGGCGGCGCCCGAGGCGCCGCCAGGGGGGCCCAGCGCAGATCCAAGGAATCCGCGAGCAGCGCCAACAACTTATAATTATGTGGTTGTTTCTTCTTCGACTCGAGGCCGAAAATTGCCCAACACATTCCGTCGTGATCGCTGCGCGACGCGAGAGAGTGCCAAATTTAGGTCGGTCATGTCTCCCTACAGGCGGATTCCGGGCGAAAAGTAGAACATTAGTCACCAAATATTCCAGAGAGGTCAAACAATAATTGAAAAATCATCCCCAGACTCTTTTTCGCCATTTTTGAACATTCCTCCTGTAGAGGAACATGCCCGACCTAGGGCCCGGTGGTGCGGAGGCCTCCTGGCCGAGCCGCTGGAGCACCTCGTGGACGGCCGACGCCCGCGGGCTTCTGGGCGCCGCCCCGGCCAGCGCCTCCTCCTTGCGGCCAGGCGTCCAGGGCACCTCGGCCACCCCTCGCCAGTTCTCGCCTCGTCCCCCCAGCGCGTTGTAACTACTGCATCTGCATGAAATATTTCCCAATTTGGGCTCCTTAGTCACATTAGTCAATGCATGATCGCGGCGTAACAGAAATCAGGACGGCACGTTTTCATTAATTTCGGCCCCTGGGGGCCCTCGCTGGGACCCCGGGCCGTCAGAAAACTACTCAGGATGAGGAACCGGCCCCTGGGAAGGGGTCATGGACTTCCGGGGACGCCGCACTGAACAAACCAGGACTTCGCATGTCTGGACCCTGGACGCGCCGCCGAACGCAACCTCCTCGCTGGCTTTGGCTATGTCTGGCATGCTTGTTTGTTTGTTGCCATTTTTGTTCTTCTTCTCATGTACAAGATGGTCCTGGCGAAGGACCCAGCCATCTGCAGTTGTATATACCGTCATTGTGAAAACCGCCTTCGGTGGAGCTCCTCCCTACAGGGCCACGAAACGCGTGAAGGGAACGCCGGGCCGCCATGCGGACGCAGTCGCTGGGGCCGCCCGCAAGGGGTGCGGTGGTAAGACGAAACGAGTTACATGCGGATGCAAACCGTTGCGGCTGACAGGCACCGGGAGAAGCGGGAGAAGACATGCGAGCGCAGACACCGGGGACTGCGGTGGGGGGCTCCCCATGGGGCTACGACACGGGTGAGGGGTGTGCCAAAGTGACGGGGGTGGCGGCATGCGGACGCAGCCACTGGGGCCTTCGGTGGAGCTCTCTATGGGGCCGCGAAACGTGTGCGGAGGAGTGTACCAAAGTGAGGGGGGTGGCGGCATGCGGGCGCCGCCACTGGGGCCTTCAGTGGAGCTCCTCATGGGGCCAAAAGACGTGTGAGGGGTTTGCCAAAGTAAGGGGGGTGACGGGAGTGCCGAACTGGTTGACATGCGGAGGGCAGAAGCAATAGTGAAAGGATGAGCGAAAGGAGGAGGAAAGGAGAGGAGGAGAGAAGAGGAGAAATGGGGACGCGGGGACCGTCTCTTCATAAAAGGGATTTAACACCACAGGATGCTTGGGAACCAAAACATATGTTGTGGTATCTGTGCTAACACGACGGGAGGTTTCTCTCTAATTTTTGGCCTCTGGGGGCCCCTACAGAGCCTCGGGAAGGTCAACAAACAACTCGGGATGAAAAGCCGGTCTCAGGGACTCGGGGGGTCGACACCCTAGGCCATGAACGTTAAAGAAGCCTGCAAGCATCACAGTGGCCTGCGAGCATCAGATGGGCAGTACGGGAGGCGCACTACGAGGGGGGAGCGTTATGTTGTAGGGGGGGGAATAACGCGCGAGATGGCCCAGGGGATCTAAAGACACGCTCCATCCGAACCCTACCCCCTCCAACCATCGATTCTCCTGAAACGATGGGCGGCGGGGGGAGAGCTCGGATTCCGCCACGTGTGCCGATGAAGTCTGGACAGTCTGGACCCTGCCACAGCCGCCCAACGAATGGACCCTGAATCGCGGATCGGCGAGGCCAAAACTTGGAGATCGGCGCCGACCAGAATTTGGGAAACCACAAGGCACCGATACCGCTACTCCCCGGACAGCTCCCGGAGTGCGTTCTGACCAGGATCTTGGGGCGAATCCAGCGGTCGCGACGAGGGCCCCCCAGGAGGCCCAGAAAGGGGAGATCGAGGGAAGGGTAGCGGTATTTAGGAACAACCACAAAAACGGTATAAACATACACTTCTGGCGCTCCGCGCGGATTTCTTGGATCCGCGCCGAACCCCCCTTCCTGGCACGCGGAGCGCGCCAGGGGCGGCGCCGGAGGCACCGCCGGGGGGCCCAGGCGCCGATCCAAGAAATCTGCGAGGAGCGCCCAACGTTTATTTATGCCGTCGTTTTTTCTTCGAGGCATGGGTACCATTTCCTTCTTTGAAAACCCAGAGATCCGATGTCGTGATTTTTTCAATACGGGCTCCCCGGAAGTCTCGAACCATTCACGAGGACCGGTTTTCATCCTGCCCCGTTATTTGACGGTCTTGGGGCCCGGCGAAGGCCCCTAGAGGACGAGACCTGCGAGAAATCTCCGTCTTGATTTCTATAATGCGTTGGATCTCTGGGAACAGCGCATCGGCCATCGCTCGGACGTCCATTCCCCGTCCATTTTTCGCTTCCGTGCGTGTGCTTCCTTTCGCTCGATGATCCAGGATGTTCCTCCAGGGTCCTCGCCGAGAAAAAAAGACACACGCCCGAAGGATGCACGGGTGCATCGGCGAGGGTCCCACTCGGAGCGCGGCGCCGACCGGCAGCTCGCAGCTCGCCCGCCGAGCGGAGCTCCGCGCGGCGCGCCCGGGGCAGGCAGGCGGCGGGGCACCTGCGGCTGCCAGTCGGGCGTGCCGCCGGCGACGGGCGCGCCGTCGAAGCCCGACCAGGAGGACCGCGTCGAGCAGACCTGGAGGGGGGCGAAGGATTGCAAAAAAACCTAGGCTTTGCACGAAGGATTGCAAAAAACCCTTCGAAGGATTTGCAATCCTTCGTTCTGGAGAGTTTTTTTTGCAATCCTAGGTTTTTTTGCAATCCTTCGTTCCAAGGCAGGATCGCGTCGTAGACAAACCAAGAAGACGAAGGGTTGTTTTCCCATGTCGACCTCGGGGGGCCCTCGCCGGCCCCCGGGGACTGTCAACAAAACGACTCAGGGTGAAAAACCTGCCCCGGGGAAAGGGTCTGGACTTCTGGGGACGCCGTCCTGAAAAAATCAGGACGTTCCATGTCTGGGAAGGGAACTCGAGGAAGCTTTTGGTCCTGGGTAGGGCATGTCCTCCTACAGGCGGATTCGGGACGAGAAACAAAATCAATCGCACAACGTGCAAGCATAGGCGAAAATAGTTGAAACGCCGTCCCAGGACTATTTGTTGATTATCCCGGCAAAGCAACCTAACATCAATGTGTAGGAGCATATCTGGAAGCATTCCCCTTAAGATTCGGATGAGAATCCAGTTGTAGAATTCTGCTGTTCTCGCAGTCGTAGTCGCATTCGCGATGACAGTCGCAGTGGCAACGGCAGTCGCAGTCACAGCCTCAGCCTCAGCCTGCCTCAGCCTCAGCCTCAGCCTGCCTCAGCCTCAGCCTGCCTCAGCCTCAGCCTCAGCCTGCTTCAGCCTCAGCCTCAGTCTGCCTTCAGCCTCGGCCTCAGCCTCAGCCTGCCTCAGCCTCAGCCTGCATCAGCCTCAGCCTCAGCCTCAGCCTGCCTCAGCATCAGCCTGCCTCAGCCTCAGCCTCAGCCTGCCTCAGCCTCAGCCTCAGCCTGCTTCAGCCTCAGCCTCAGTCTGCCTTCAGCCTCGGCCTCAGCCTCAGCCTGCCTCAGCCTCAGCCTGGCATCAGCCTCAGCCTCAGCCTCAGCCTGCCTCAGCATCAGCCTGCCTCAGCCTCAGCCTCAGCCTCAGCCTGCCTCAGCCTCAGCCTCAGCCTGCTTCAGCCTCAGCCTCAGTCTGCCTCAGCCTCGGCCTCAGCCTCAGCCTGCCTCAGCCTCAGCCTGCCTCAGCCTCAGCCTCAGCCTGCCTCAGCCTCAGCCTCAGCCTGCTTCAGCCTCAGCCTCAGTCTGCCTTCAGCCTCGGCCTCAGCCTCAGCCTGCCTCAGCCTCAGCCTGCATCAGCCTCAGCCTCAGCCTCAGCCTGCCTCAGCATCAGCCTGCCTCAGCCTCAGCCTCTCAGCCTCAGCCTCAGCCTCAGCCTGCTTCAGCCTCAGCCTCAGTCTGCCTTCAGCCTCGGCCTCAGCCTCAGCCTGCCTCAGCCTCAGCCTGCATCAGCCTCAGCCTCAGCCTCAGCCTGCCTCAGCTCAGCCTCAGCCTCAGCCTCAGCCTCAGCCTCAGCCTCAGCCTCAGCCTCAGCCTCAGCCTCAGCCTCAGCCTCAGCCTCAGTCAGCCTTCAGCCTCAGCCTCAGCCTCAGCCTCAGCCTCAGCCTCAGCCTCAGCCTCAGCCTCAGCCTCAGCCTCAGCCTCAGCCTGCATCAGCATCAGCCTGCCTCAGCCTCAGCCTCAGCCTGCCTCAGCCTCAGCCTCAGCCTGCTCAGCCTCAGCCTCAGCCTGCCTTCAGCCTCGGCCTCCGCCTCAGCCTGCCTCAGCCTCAGCCTGCATCAGCCTCAGCCTCCGCCTCAGCCTCAGCCTCAGCCTCAGCCTGCCTCAGCCTCAGCCTCAGCCTGCCTCAGCCTCAGCCTGCCTCAGCCTCAGCCTCAGCCTGCTTCAGCCAAAGCCTCAGTCTGCCTTGAGCCTTGGCCTCAGCCTCAGCCTGCCTCAGCCTCAGCCTGCATCAGCCTCAGCCTCAGCCTCAGCCTGCCTCAGCATCAGCCTGCCTCAGCCTCAGCCTCAGCCTGCCTCAGCCTCAGCCTCAGCCTGCTTCAGCCTCAGCCTCAGTCTGCCTTCAGCCTCGGCCTCAGCCTCAGCCTGCCTCAGCCTCAGCCTGCCTCAGCCTCAGCCTCAGCCTGCCTCAGCATTCAAAATGTGGCCCGGGAATGGAGTTCTGGGAACTCGAAGAACACGAAGTGGCCTACAGTTGGCTCCGGGCATTCAAAATCATGCCCAGGAATGGAGTTCTGGGAACTCGAAGATCACGAAGTGGCCTACAGTTGGCTCCGGGCATTCAAAATGTGGCCCGGGAATGGAGTTCTGGGAACTCGAAGAGCACGAAGTGGCCTACAGTTGGCTCCGGGCATCCAAAATGTGGCCCGGGAATGGAGTTCTGGGAACTCGAAGAGCACGAAGTGGCCTACAGTTGGCTCCGGGCATCCAAAATGTGGCCCGGGAATGGAGTTCTGGGAAGTCGAAGAGCACGAAGTGGCCTACAGTTGGCTCCGGGCATTCAGAATGTGGCCCGGGAATGGAGTTCTGGGAAATCGAAGAGCACGAAGTGTGTGACTGTATGCGAAAAACGATCCCCCCCGGCAAACCCCAACGGCCCCCCAACGGCCCCCAACGGCTCCCCAACGGCTGCCCAGACCCCCCTGTGGAGTAATGTGCTGCTCTCTTTTTACACCATTAGAAACCTATCAGTCTTCGATGTTAGGTAACTATCTTTGAAAATTCCTCCTGTAGAGGGACATGCCCGACTTAATGTTGGCCTCGATCTTCACGCTAAGACGAAGCCAGAACGAGGACAAACTCGGGCAATTACGGATCAATCGAGAGCCTCTGAGAACCTGCGGCTCTGGAGGATGTCTCGGGCGCCGCGGCCTTCCCGGAGCGTTCCGGCACGCCCTGGAACGGATTTCTCCTCGTGCTGGCCCCGCCCGAAGAAGGGAACTCGCGGAAGCTTCTGGTCTCGCTCTCAACGTGCCGACCCCGCCCCCCAGGACCGGATTCTCGTCCCGCGGTCCTTCCTCGACAGCCTCGGTGCCGGGGAGGGGGGCCCCCAGAGGCCGACAGGGCCACCGGCTACCTTCCATCGCATGCTGGATCCCCGACGCGAAGGGGGGAGCGAAACAAGCCTCGATCTTACACCCATCCCTAAGGTTGGCAAGCGCAAAGGCGGTGCCACTCTTAGGAATGCGCTCTCAGAAACTGAAGGAAGAATCCTCAAGGTCGGCCTCGAGATCGGGTGGTGCCAATCATAGGGATAGGGATTTGCTCCGGGCTGCAAGCCCGGGGTAGGAAACAACTCGCAGAAGCTGGAGGCCGTCCCCATACAGGCCAATAGCGCACCCCATAGTGCGCAAAGCGGACACGCTGCATCTCCCTCACGCGGAGCTGTCGGGCGCTACGTGCTGCTCTTGGGCAACATTTGAACGCCATTCGGCGCTTCTGTGCGCTGTTGGACGGTGCTTGGCGCCGTTGGGTAGGGTGCTATAGAGAGACTCAAAAATACAATGTCTGGATTGTTTCCCCACCTTCCCTTGGTTGGGTTCCCGTTTTGAATAGAGCAGTGGGGTCTCCAGCTCCTTCCAGTACAATGCCACCTGTCCTCTTGGCGACTTGGCCACGCACACTTCGCACGACGTAGATATCCGACGCGCATCCTCTCTTGCAGTGTCGCTGTCGCATTATTGTCGGCACACTTTATATCACCCCTTGGTTAGAGGCCTACTAGATGGGGTTGGAGTAGGTGGGGTCGGAGGATCGCGCCGCATCGCCGATACATCGGCGATGCATCGCCGATGCATCGACGATGCATCGGCGAGGCGACATCGGCGATGCATCGGCGACACCAGCGTGGAGAACATCGGGCTCCACATCGAGCCGCACCGCCGATGCATCGACGATGCGGCGCGATCCTCCGCCTTCATCTACTCCGACCCCATCTAGAAGGCCTAGACACGTTCATTTCGGCTACACCCAAGAGAGACCCTCGGTAAGAGCGACCCCTGGTGCGCAGCTTTTTGGGGGCGGCGGGGGGACCAAACACAAGCGCAGAAGACGCTACTATTGTATCGCGTTCGGCCATCGGGGGACCCCAATTGGACTGCATCAAAACGCCACTCTGGCGGAAGGTCACTCTTACGTGTAGTCGATCAATCCAAGCCGGGCGGAAGCTTCCGTGATTTACGATCCACCCCGAACGCTGCAGAAGCGGGGTGCGGGGGGGGGGGGGGGGGAAAGCGGCGACGTTCGGCAGAGGCAGAAAGAGAGCGAGCGACCGCCAGCGGGCCTCCGAGCACGGCGCCGCGGGGTCCCCCACGCGGCGCCATCGGGCGCTGGTGGCCCTCGCTGGGCGCCATCTCAGGGCCACCGGGCGCTCCCGGGCGCTAACTGGCGCCATTGGGCGCTAAATGGCTCTGTTGGGCGCTAGTTAGCTCCCGGGCAAGTGGGCGCTAACCGGCGCTATTGGGGGCCAACTTGCAAGTGTACGTTCCCAGACATGCGGTGTCCTGCTTCTTTCAGTGTGGGGCCCCTCTTGGGCGTTCCTGGGCGCTAGTGGGCGCCGACTGGCGCCCTTTAGCGCTAACTCCTGGTATACATTCATTCCAAGACGACCGGGCCTTCCGTGATATACGGCGCTATTGGGCGCAAATTGCCAGCTTACATTCATTCCAAGACGACCAGACCTTCCGTTGGGTTGCGATCTTTCCTGGGCGCTGCAGGACGGGCGGCGCTGGCGGCAGGCAATGGCAGAGAGAGCGAGAAGGTCAGCGCGCCTCCGAGCACGGAGCCGCGGGGGAGAGCTCCCTGCACGCCGACAGCCACGCGGCCGCGTACTCGCAGGGCGCCTCCTCGGCGGCGGCGGCGGCGGCGACGACGACGCCGACGACGACGACGACGACGACGACGACGACGACGACGACGACGACGACGACGACGGCGGCGGCGGCGACGGGCGAGGAAAGAACGAATAGGTGGCGAGCACAAAGGAGAATGCAGAGGTAGCGGACCTCCTAAGAAGGCTCGGAAGGCAACATCTGGGGGAACCAAAAGGTACCGCTACCGCTACTCCCCAGACCCCTCCCAGGGCGTGTTCTAACCAAAGTGTCGAGGCCAATCCAGCGGTGGCGACGAGGGCCTCCCAGGCGGCCCACAAACGCGACACCGAGGCAAGGGTAGCGGTATCGGTACCTCCTCCTCCTCCTCGGAACTCTTGGGACGTCCGGGACCAGATGGAACCCATCGGCCCCGTGACCCTCCGCGCCCCTCTGAGCCTTGTCGCAGGTCAGGTCCAGCACCGCCTCCGCCTCCCCCGTCAGGTCCAGCACCGCCCCGTCGGCGCCCAGAGGCGCCAGCGGCAGCGTGGCCCCGAGCGGCGCGTCGGCCACCATGGCCCCCGGCAAGCTCAGCAGCTGAGCACCTGCCGGCCCGGAGATCCCGGGCGCTGCCACTCTCCCACGCCGGGCGCTTTCTCGCCCCACTTCGGGCCCCGGGACCCTCACAGATCGTTCCGGCTCGAAGAGAGGCGCAGAGATGTGGAGTCGTGGCTCCCGACCTCAAGCATGCGACGTCCTGATTGGAAGTCCAGACCCTTTCCCTGGGGCCGGTTTTTCATCCTGAATCGTTTTTTGGCGGTCCCGAGGCCTGGCGAGGGCCCCCGAGGCCGAAAATTTCCAAAAACCTCCCGTCCTGATTTTTGTACGACGCGATCATAATCATGTCTCGGGAGTCATGGCTCCCGACGTCATTTTTCGCGACGTCTCGACTGATGCGCAACGTCTGCTCTCAGGGATCGGCATACCCGTACCGGACCCACCAGGCGGCCTGGCGGGTTACTTAGTCGGGCTCCCCTGGAGACGAGTGGGGAACGAAAAAGAAAGGGGTCAGTAAGCGTGATGACAGAGCGACCTTACGCTTAGGTCGGGCATGTCCTCCTACAGGCGGATTCTGGACGAAAAATGAAAATTTGTCAAAGCAAAAATCTTTAATGGTAGAAGATGATAGAAAAGTCGTCCCCATACGATTTTCTAACCATTTTTGGATACTCCTCCTGTAGAGGGACATGCCCGACTTAACCTTACTTGCACGGTGGCTTACGCGGCCGCCAGCGCGGAGCGCGCCACATTGGAGACGAGGGCGCTTGCGCGCGACCTTACTTCGGCAACTTACGCGCCGATGTCGGCGCAAACGACCGCGGATCCCAGAAGTCTGGGCCCCTTCCCGGGGACCGGTTTCTCTTTCTGAGTCGTTCTTATAGACGGCCCCGAGGCCCAGCAAGGCCCTTGCTGCAAGGGCACCTGGGGGCCGAAAACCGGCGCGCCTCCCTCCTCCCTGTCGTCTTCCCTTGTGCCACATTCGCCTGCTGTGTACCCCACGCCATGCTTTGACCGCGTCTTGGCTCCAGATCGCCGCTGATCGTTTCGAGACGCTGTGAGTCTGGGGGTGGGTCGGGACAAGTCCGCCAGTGAGGGGCAACGAAAGTGTGGGACTGCCATAGGAAGGGGTTATCGACCTGGAATCGGCGATACATCGCCGATTGATCGGCGATCGGCCCACGAGAGCGCTCCGCCTGCTCCTGGGCAGCCTGCTGAGGCTATTAGACCCCTATTGGCGATCAATGAGCCATTGGGGGTCGATGCATCACCCCCTGAGATGATTCCACTCCCTACGCCCTACGCCCTTGTCCCGTTGTTTTCGGGTCGTATCTCGGCTCTCCAGTGGCCGTTCGGGACGATCCGGGCACCCCCAGAACGCCCTCGGCGAGGCGCAGCGGCCTGAAGGCACCCCGAGGCTGGAAAGCCGACGAGGGCCGACGCAAACTCCCGAACCTCGAGCCTCGAAACCTCGATGCCCATCCCCCCCCCCGCGTCGTTGGCCCTGAGCCCCGCGACCGTGGAGCAGTGCCGGGCTGGTAGCGGGCGGCTCGGGGGCCACGGCGGCGGGCGGCTGCGGGGACAGCGGCGTCGGGGCGGTGGCCGGCGGCTGCGGGGCCGCCGCGCTCGGCGGCCGCTGCGGCGGCATCGGAGGCGCGGGCTTCGCGGCCGGCTCGGCCCGGGAGGCGGTTCCTCACTCGGCGGCGAGCGGGCGCGGGAGGTGGGCAGGAGGAGAGGGCCCAGCGAAATCTGCAGCTGCGCAGCGGGCGCCTTTAAAGGAGGCGCCACGCCTGAGAAGGGGCCAAACGAGTCGGCTGAGCACCTCGTCACACGGGCTGTGATGCTCGTGCTGCAACTGTCTTTTTTGAGGAGGAGGAGGCCTTCTCAGAAGGCGGCGGGACTTCTCAGAAGCCCTCGCGCCTTCTGAGGAGCTTTCTGCGTCTCTTCGGGGAAGGCTTCGAACACTTCTCAGAAGGCTGGGGGACGTCTGAGCCTTCTGAGAAGGCCCGCCCCTTCTCACTTCCACCCCTCGCTCGCCGCCGATCCTCAAGAGCGGGGAACACATCCCCAGACCCCTTCGAGGCGCAGAAGCATCACGACGGGCGTTTGGTTCGCCATGTTCGGCGTCGGGGGGCCCTGGACTACTACGCCTTGGGGTCGTCAAGTCCCGGGCAAGTGGTCGAGACCTTTGCCGTTGGGGGGCCAAGACTCTGAACATAAACGTGCGGTCGGGAGTCGGGGCCCCCGGACACGTGCTCGCGTCGTGGCAGGCATCACGATGCACGGGGGTGCGGCAAACTCTTCTGCCTCCGTGGCCTTCGCCGGGGGACCCTGGGACCGTCAGAGCACGCCTCGAGAATCACGACGTCTGACCCCTGGGGGTGAGGTCGGGCATGTCCTCCTTCAGGCGGATCTTGGACGAAAAATGAAAAGTAGTCCAAA
Source organism: Prorocentrum cordatum (assembly GCA_963575745.1). Taxonomy (NCBI): domain Eukaryota; class Dinophyceae; order Prorocentrales; family Prorocentraceae; genus Prorocentrum; species Prorocentrum cordatum. The sequence goes on along the minus strand of CAUYUJ010006669.1, from coordinate 990,747 downwards.
TAACATCGTCCCCAGACTATCTTTTGATTATTTTTCAATAATCCCCCTGTAGAGGGACATGCCGACTTGACTCTGGGTCCGCATCCGCGCCCTCGCGGTCAGGACTCCGGGGCGCGATGCCGCGGGGGCGCGGCCGCACGGGCACGCTCCGCACGGGGCCTGCGCGAAGAAACGCCCCGCAATTAAAATCCGTGGATTCGCGGCCCGGGGGGGGCTGGCCCGCACGAACACAGCGTTCCGCGTAGAGATCATGCACGAGAAAACGCCCCGCATTATCAGTGGAGTCGCGGCCCAGAGGGCTGGCCCGCGAGGCTACGCGTACGAACATTAGGAGAAAAGAACAGCCATAGCCATAAACATAAATTTTGGCACTCCGCGCAGATTTCTTGGATCTGCGCTGGACCCTCCTCCCTGGTGCGCGGAGCGCGCGCAAAAGCTTATGTTGATTGTGTATTTTTCTTCTTCGACGTTTTCTTTTCCGGCGTTTCGGCATTGGGCGGAAGGGGGGAGGGGGGAGCAGTCCCGCTCTGGACCTCTGCTTCGCGAGACCGTTTGCAACCGTGCGTCCTATGGGGGAGACTCCACCTGCTCGAAACAGGCGCCAGAAACAGCCAGGATCTACTCCATGGTGGTCGGAAAAAGGGGCGTGCGAGGGTCCGCGCCGATAAGCAAAACTGGGGCCACCAAAAGTTACCGATACCGCTACTCCCCTGACCTCTCCCGGGGTGCGTTCTGACTAGGATTTCGAGGCGATTCCAGCGGCGGCGACAAGGGCCTCCCAGGAGGCCCCAAAACGGGGAAAACGAAGGAAGGCTGGAGGTACCCAGACATGCGACGTCCTGACTTTTTAATACGGCGTCCCTGGAAGTCCCGACCCTTTCCCCGGGACTGTTTTTTCGTCCTCGCTCGTTTTTTAACGGTCCCGAGGCCCGGCGAGGGCCCCCAAGGGCCGAAATTTGCGAAAAACCTCCGTCTTGATTGTTGCCCATGCGTTGGATCTCGGCGCTTTCCTCTTCTGGTAAACAAAAGGGAGACGACGACGAGCACGACGTTGCCGCCCCCACGAGCTCCGCGGGGCGCGTCCGGCGGGAGGGGGCGGTCGGAGGCGCAGCTGCAGGCCGGGGCCAGGGAGCCGGCCGCGCGCAGAGCCCCGGAGGGATGCGGCAGCGCCTTGCCGTCGGGGCGGGCGGAGCGGGGGGGCGGCCAGCGAGCAGGGGGTCGACCCTGCAGAGTCGGTGTATACCCCCAAAATCTCAGGGTTCCCAGAGAGCCAACGCACTGCACAAGTCAAGGCGGAGGTTTTTTCGCAAACTTCGGACGGGGCCCTCGCCGGGCCTCGGGACCGTCAAGAAACGACTCGGGATGAAAAACCGGTCCTGGGGAATGGGTCGAGACTTCTGGGGATCACGTATTGAAAAAATCATGTCATCCGATCTCTGGGTTCTCGTCGAGCCTGCGGAACAATACTCAACTTTCCCCGCAGATTTGCGAACATCCTACGTCTTCAATTCTGCAGTCGACCCGAGCCTCAGGGAGCTGGCGAATCAGCTGCAGCGGGTCTTCTCGGGGCCTCCTCGCCCTGGATGCGGCAATGTATCGAGGAAGTGGCATGCCGGCAGGGGCGCAACCAGCTGCACGCGGCAGGTTTCGGACGCCCCCGCATTGCCCCCTGTCCCAAAAGTTCCCCTTGCCGCCCGACCCGGACCTTTGCCTCGAGGGGGGGCTCCAGCAGCCACTCCGGCACCCAGCCGTGGCAGTTCAGCCGTGGCAGGGCCCACGAGTCTCCGTCCGACCACGTCGCGGCCAAGACCGCGGCGTACACCCAGCCGTTCTTCTCGTAGGGGTGGTGACCCCTGACAAGCAGGTCCCCCTTGCGGACCTCTTCTGCGGCAACTCATGGGAGCCTCCCGTACCGTCTTGTTGGCTCTTGCGAATCGACGCTAATTGACGCTGGTCGACGCTAAACCGACGCAGGTCGACTCTAACTTGGCGCAAACACGGAACTACGAGGCACACAAGGCTCCCAGAATTTGCTATCGGAGACCTCGAAGAAAGCAAACCCGTATGCGAACCGTTGAAGTCGTAGCACGCGACGACCGCATCGGCGATGCATCGGTGATGCATCGGCGACGTCGGCGATGCATCGGCGACGTCGGCATGGAGACAATCGGGCTCTGCATCGAACCGCATCAGCGATGTATTTGCGATATGGCCTAATCCTCCGACCCCACTTGCCTTGATCCTCCTTTAAGGATGCCTGGAGGACCTCGATGAACTCAGACCCGTATGTGGACCCGTTGAAGTCGTAGTACGCGGCCACCTCGGCTACACGCCAGAGCGGCCGTAGGCAATCCGTCGCTATCGGATCGAATTCAGCCATTTGGACGCCCCAACCCAGACATGCGATGTCTGTTTTTTTTGTGTTGTATATTTTGTCCCTGGGAGCCCAGGCCCCTTCCCCCGGACTGTTTGTTCATACATACAACGTTGTTTGACAGTCTAGGGGCCCCGCAAAAGCACCCAGAAGCCCAGAACGACACAAAACCTCCCGCTTCGATTTTTCCATGACCTGAGCATGTCGTGGAATGTTCGTGCCCGCGCAAGAATAGGGGAACAAACACTGGCAGTAGCATGAAATCTCGAAGGTCCGCATGGATTCGCCAGATCGGCGCTGGGCTCCCCTCCCTGGCGGCGTCAGAGGCGCCGCCAAGGGGCTCCAGCGCCGATCCGAAATCCGCGCGGACCTCCGAGCTTTCATGTTTATTTCATGGCTTGTTCCCAAGCGACTACCCCCAGCGAGGTGTCGCAGCAGCCGCGGTTCCAGCCACGGGGGGCGACAAAACGGCAGCCGCTGAGCGACCCGAGGTGGGCCCTGAGGCCCCGTCTCCATGGTACGTCCCCAGACATGCGATGTTCTGTTCGTTTCAGCACGGGGCCCGTGGAAGTCCCGACTACTCCCTGGGGCCGGTTTGTCCGTTTGTCATCTCGAATCGGTTTTTTGACAAACCCCGGGGCCCGGCGAGGGCCCCGAGGGTTATGTCGGGCGTGTCCTCCTACAGGGTAGAATTCAGAGAAATATGCAAATCGGTCCCAAATCGCGAAGCGTTTTGGGGGACAGGGAAATCGCCAGGGTAAGCTTGTACTTGGCCTCATTGTCTCCTGGCCTTGTTTGGCCTCTCTGGCGTTCAATCCCACTGCCTAGCAATGCCTTCGAGGCACGGGAGACCATCCCTCCGTGAGAAAGCTTCACAGCTGGTGGCCTTGCAGAGGCTGGCATCCTCTGCGTGGGGCTGCCACGCGGTCCATGTTTCCTCATCCGGGTTGGTCGATCGGCCCTGGTTGGTTGACTGGCCTGCTGCTCGCTCGTCGGCGCCTGTGGGCGTGCTCTGGTCGGGGTTGAGGCGACCGGCGCTCGCAGGAGGGTTTCGCATCAGGTTCGTCAATCGCGCATTGCACCGCCTGGGCTGCGCATTCGGGCAGCGAATACGCGTTGCCCCGCAAGGCGGGGCAGCAGTGCGTGCTGCCGTGCAGTTGCCCTGTTTGCTTCGGTGGTCGGCGTTCCTGCCAGGTGAGCCCCTTGAGTATTCCACTCGGGACCAATCTGGCGGCGCCTTGTCTCCAACTGGCTCAACGGTGGCACGGGAGCGTCGACCCATAAAGATACGGGAGCGTGCCCACAGATACTCTCACTAGTCGAACGACACGTGTTCGCGCGAAGAAAGGAGCACTTCGGAAATACACAACAAGTGCCAAGCTGATTCGAACAATACCGCCATGCTGGCTGGAGAACTGCCTCATGTTCGCGATGCCCTCCCCGCCCTGCGCACTAATGCGCGCGCAGAATACAGAGCCCCCTGCGCGCCACGCAAGAGAAACGTACCTTCAACGCCGCGCAATAGGCATACATACATACACATATATATATATACAGACATTCATACATACATACATACATACATACATACATACATACATACATACATACATACATACATACATAAATACATACATACATACATACATATATACATACATACATACATACATATATACAAACATACATACATACATACATACATACATACATACATACATACATACATACATACATACATACATATACATACATACATACGTACATACATACATTCATACATACATACATACATACATACATACATACATACATACATACATACATACAGATATGTGTGTATAGATGTCTGTATGTATGACCGCTGTGACTTCTCAACAAGAGCAGCTCGCTACACATGGGATCTTATTGCATTCGCACGAGATCGAAGCGACCTGCCGCGCGCACAATCGCTTCTCCGCGCGATTCGTCATCCCTTGGCTCGCCCCGAAGGCGCGCGACGGACGCGGCATTTGCCCCAGGGGCGCGCGATCGAGAGAGCTCGCGGACGCGCGAGGGCCCATCACTACGGCCGCACGGGTGCAAGGCTCCGTGGAGCCCCCGCGCCCTCCCTCCCCTCCGAGGGGGAGTGTAGGGATGACGGGGGAAGGCCTCTGGGGGCCCGCGCCTGTCCTGTTTTTCTCTTACAGCGCGAGCATGTCTGGGTCTGTACTGGGGTACGCTTGGCCTCCCTTGAAAAGGTCACCCCCGCGAAAGGTCACCCTTACGTGTAACCATCGGTCGAAAGAGATGGGCGAAAACATTAAGTTAGGAGGCGTTGGAAGTAGTTGGGATCTCGAACCGCCCCCTGGAGACGAAGAGAGAAGGGAAACGCTCGACCCCTGAAATGGGAAGGCGCCTAAAGTAGATTGGGATCTGGGAGCCCAGACCCCGAGGCCATGATATTTTCACAACGTCAACTTTGGACGCCCGAGATGGGTAGGTACAATGTCCAACAGCAAATGTTGTCCGAAACCAACAGCGGCCGCTGTTGGGCAGGCGGCCTTCTGTTTCAAATGGACACAGGCCGCGGCGGAGCGGACAGCGAGTCCTGTTCAAAATGAACCATTCTTTCCGTGCCTATTTCGTTCGTGAGGATCACCCCCCCGAGGTCTCGACCCATTCCCCGGGACCGGCTTTTCAACCCGAGTGGTATTGGACGGCCTCGCTGCCCGGTCAGGGCCCCCAAAGGCCGAAAATAGCGAAAAACCTCCCGTCGCGATTTTGCCATGACTCGAGGGATGTGGGAAAACACCTGCTCCGGCTACACGCAAAGATCGACCTTAGGCAAGAGTGACCTTTGGTGCACGGACCGAGGGGGCATGAGGCAGCCGAACCCAAGGGCGCAAGCAACTGCCAACCATCGCGCTCAACGCTCGGGGGGGGGGCCCGACGAGCCCGCAGCCAAGGTCACTCCCGCGAAGGGTCATTCTTACGTGTAGTCGACTACTTTCAACGACCGATATTGGAATGGGGGATCGGCTACAGAATTGATTTTCCTCAAAATCCTTTTTGTCGCCGGAAAAATACGTACACTGCCCCCTAGAGCTACGAACATTCTACGTGCTTCTTAAATCTTGTGTGCTCGGCGGGAAACTTAATGGGACGCACAGAGACATATTAGTACGATGTGTCCTCCTTGGAGACGCGCGTCCGACCCGAACATATAGTATACCCACCTTGCAGTGTATCGTTTCCCGAGCGGTGCGGCCAGACAGCGCCCGCCACCACGCATATAATGCAAGACCTCTCGGCGCGCGCGTCGCCCCTGGGGGGGGGGGAGACGCACACATTGTATTAGTCACTGTGCGGCGACGCCGACGTCATCCTGGAGTATATCAATCCTGTGGTGGCCCTCCTCACTCGGGATGCGCAGCCCGCCACCGCCGTGCGCCAGGCGCCCTGCGTGTCCTCGGGCACGGCGGGCGCCTTCGTGCGGGGCGGCGACGGCCCGCCGACCGTCGGCCCCCGGCCGACGGCCCCGCAGCCCATGCCAGCAGCGGCGCCGAGCACCCCCTGCCGGCGGCGCAGAGGTGGGGCCCTCGAGGCAGGACGATCCCAGGGCCCGCCCCGAGGGGCCCCCAGGAGGCGCCCAAGAGGCGCCCAAGAAGCCCCCGAGGGCCCCTGAGAGGCGCCCCAGGGGCCCCCGAGAGGCCCCCGAGGGGCCCCCAAACGGCCCCCAAGAGGCCTCAAACTACCTCCAAGGAGGCCCCCGAGAGGCCTCCCACGAGATTCCAACAAACATCCACTAGGCTGATAACCCAAACACGGTGGCGGGACTTGCCGTAGGCAGCTGGATCCGCCGCTCCCTGTCGATTCATCAAAGGGGTGCCTGGCGTGTTAAATCCTCTCGGTGTTGGTTTTGCTTCGCTTTCCAAAAGAACTCCCCCTTGGGCTCCGGCGCGTCCCGCCGGCCACCCGGAAAGGCGCTCAAAACGTCGTGCATCTGTTTCTTCCAATTGGCCCAAGATGGCGTCCAAGACGGCCAAGATGGCCCGGGATGGTCTCTAAGACGTCTCCAAGACGGCCCAAGATGGCCTCCAAGACGGCTAAGATGGCCCCAAGATGCCTCCAAGACGGCCCAAGATGTACCCAAGACGGTCTACGACGGTCCAAAAGGCCCGCAAGAGGCCTCCAAGACGGCCCAAAAGGCCTCCAAGAGGTCCTCCAGGAAGGCCCGAAGAGGCCAAAAACATTATTATCCTCAGGTTTTTGAAGGGTTTTAGCATTTGCGCCTTTTCGGCTTTCCGACGGCCCAAGGCGGCCCAAGAGGCCCCCAAGATCGCCCAAGAGGCCCCCAAGAGGGCCCCATGACGGCCCAAGTTGCATCCAAGACGGCCCCAAGAGGGCCCCAAGACGGCCCAAGAGGCCTCCAACACGCCCAAGATGGCCTCCAAGACGCCCAAGATGGCCTCCAAGACGGCCCCGAAGCGCCCCAAGAGGGCCCCAAGTCGGCTCAGAAAGGCCCCCAAGACGACTCCCGACGGCGTCAGGCGTGCCGGGAACCCACCAAGATGGCCAAAGTTGGCTCGAAGCTGGCCCAAGACGGCCCAAGAGGCCCCCAAGAGGGCCTCCAGGAAGGCCAGAAGAGGCCAAAAACATTGTTTCCTATGGTTTTTGACTGATTTTGACATTTGCTTCTTTTCGGCCTTCCGACGGCCCGAGACGGCCCAAGAGCCCCCAACGATCGCCGAAAGATCTCCCAAGAGGCCTCCAAGATGGCCCCAGAACGGCCCAAGAGGGCCCCAAGACGGCCCCAAGATGCTCCCAATACGGCACAGGAGGCCTTTAAGACGCCCAGGATGGCCTCCAAGACGGCCCTGCCGCATTCCAAGAGGGCCACAAATCGGCCCATAGAGGCCCCCCAAACGGCTTCCGACGGCGTCAGACGGACCAGGAGCCCACCAAGACGGCCGAACATGGCCCTAAGATGGCCCAAGACTGCCCAAGAGGCCTCCAAGAAAGCCTCCAGGAAGGCCCGAAAAGGACAAAATCATTGATTTCCCATGGGTTTTTGAAGGATTGTTGCATTTGCTTTTTGTTCTGCCTTCCGACGGCCTGAGACGGCCATAATGCCCCCAAAGATCGCCCAAGAGGCCCAAGACACGGCCCCAAGAGGCCCCCAAGACGGCCTAAGAGGTCTCCAAGACGCTCAAGATGGCCTCCAAGACGGCCCAAGAGCCCTCCGAGACGTTCTCCAAGAAGGCCCGAAAGGGTCAAAATGGCCTCCAGACGGCCAAGATGACGTTCAAGCTGCCCACGTGTTCCCCGAAGGCTTTCCAAACCGATTCGGGGAACACATGGTCCGATAGCTTGGCAGGTCTGGCCTCAACGTTTGGCCACATAGGCGCTTCCAAAAAAGCAGGGGGCGGCGGTGATTCGCCGTAGGTGTCTTCGATAAGACGAAGCCAGGAGGAGGACAAATCCGGATGAGGTCAAATCTCTGAGATTCGGCGGCTCTGGAGGATGTATTGGGTGCCGCGGCCTTCTCAGAGCGCTCCGAAACGCTATGAGGGCGTTCCAGCAACGCTCTGGAAAGGACGGAGGACTCCAGGAGGGTTCGATCGTTCCAGGGGACACCCAGCCCCAAGCGAAACCTGCACCTCTGCAACTTACGTGGAAGCTGCCAGGGGCACTCCACGTGCGCACGGAACCGCATTCCGAGTGCACCCCAGCGGGGTAGCTAATCTACGTCCAAAAACAACCAGGGTCCGAGTGTACTGGCACATTCGAATGCCAAATGTCGAATGAACCGGTGCAGATTTCCTCAGTCGACTTGACTGGTGGCGTTTTGTCAATGCCCAGTGCAGGCACCTGAAAGGGATTCCAACCTGAACGGATCCCAACTGCTTGATGCCTCTCGTGAGATTGTTTTCACTCCCAGTAACGGTCGTTCTCTGGGGTGGGCCCCCACTTAGCGGTGTCGTCTGGGCTGGGTGGGGCTCGTCGGGGCGGGGATGCGCTGCGACCGCCATAGTACGCGCGCGAGCATCAACAACCTGTGGAGAGGGGTCCAAGTCCACCCCACCTCCGCACGATCGCTACCGGTACCTCAGTGGAGCGGAGGGGTTTAGCCTAGGCAACGACCGCTACGCGTCAAAGGATTGAACACCACCTCCGTCCTCGGGGCCCCGTCCCTGAAGAAGGCCCCACCTTTGAACCGCCGGCGCGCCCCCTTCGGCTTTGCGGCTGTCGGCACTCTGGCACCAGCGGGAGGCCTGGGCGGACCAAAAGGTGCCGATGCCCGTGCTCCCCCTGGACCTCTCGCGAGGTGCGTTCTGACCAGAATTCCGAGGCGGATCTCCCCGTGGTGACGCGAGGACCTCCCAGGAGGCCCCCCGAAGGCGAACACGTGGCAAGGGTAGCGGTGTTCGCACCGACCCTGAGATCTGATGTCGTGATTTGTTCAATGCGGTGTCCCCGGAAGTCCCGACCATTTCCCCAGGTCCGGTCTTGCATCCCGAATCGTGTTTTGACGCTCTTGGGCGAAAACGGCGAAAAACCTCCGCATGTAAGTTTAAACTACTCGAGTCGGAGGTCGACACTCGAAGTGGTGAGCCCCTAGATTCAACTTCTCGCCCAACCTACGAAACGTAAGTAGACGTATACTCGTCTGTAGATCTACGGAGCATTCCACGCACTCCTCGCAGCATCGTCGACAACAGAAAAGACGGGTGCAACCAGATTCTGCAGTCGATCTCCTACAGTTCGGCCTAGGCCAGAATAACATCCTTAAAGGACATGAGACCCTCCACGGGCCAAAACACACAGAACAGCCCAGGGTACCCTCCCCAGGATGCACAAGAGAACGTCCAACAAACACAAAGAACACTAGGGCACCCTCCCCGAACCGACCTCGCTCTTAACATCACCAGAATTTCAAGGCGAAACCAGTGGTGGCGACGAGGGCCTCCCCTGGGAGGCCCGAACAAGGGGAAGGCGCGGGAAGGGTAGCGGTGCGAGTATCTTGTCTGAAAGAAGACCAGATGCATTGAACATGCTGTATGACGCTCCGCGCGGATTTCTTGGATCTGCGCTGGCGCCAGAAACTTATGTTAATGGCGATTTTCTTTCTCCGAGAAATGCGTTGGAAATCTAAGTGCCTCCTCCCTCCGCCGGGGAGCCGCGCGCCCCGCGGCGCGGGCCGCGGGCGGCGCTACGCCGCGGGCAGCGCTGTGCGGCCGGGTCGCCGGGCGGCCCGCTGAGCGGCGGATCCGCGCGGAGGGCCGCGGGCGCGCAGAGCGGGGCCCCGCGGAGCTTCTCGAGGGGGCCGCCTGGAGGGGCCGATTTTCTCCACCCCGCCACCACGGGTAGAGCGGGGAAGAAGGGAGGACGGGGAGGTCCTCCTCCTCCTCCTTCTCCTCCTCCTCCTCCTCCTCCTCCTCCGCCTCCCCCTCCCCCTCCCCCTCCTCCTCCTCCTCCTCCTCCTCCTCCTCCTCCTCCTCCTCCTCCTCCTCCTTCTCCTCCTCGAGCCTCCTCCCTCTGGTGCAGCGGCGGTGGAGGATCGGCCCCTCCCGCCCGTGGCCGCGGACAGAGCCAAAATGGCTGCGGGCCGCGCTCCCGGGGAGGAGGAGGAGGGGGAGGAGGGGGAGGAGGAGGAGGAGGAGGAGGAGGAGGAGGAGGAGGAGGAGGAGGAGGAGGAGGAGGTGGGAGGCACGGCGCGGCGGGAGGCCGCGGGAAAGTGATCGGCCTAATTAGTGCCTTCGGCGGTGCTTCCGGCGGTGCTCCGGCCTCGGGACGCGGAGCGGCCCGGGCGGCCGCATATCGAGAAGGGCGCACTCTTTCTGTGTGTGTGTGTGTCTGTCTGTCTGTCTGTCTGTCTGTCTGTCTGTCTGTCTGTCTGTCTGTCTGTCTGTCTGTCTGTCTGTCTGTCTGTCTGTCTGTCTGTCTGTCTGTCTGTCTCTCTCTGTCTGTCTGTCTGTCTGTCTGTCTGTCTGTCTGTCTGTCTGTCTGTCTGTCTGTCTGTCTGTCTGTCTGTCTGTCTGTCTGTTTGTCTGTCTGTCTGTCTGTCTGTCTGTGTGTGTGTGTGTGTCTGTGTGTGTGTGTGTCGCGGTCGCGGCCGTGGCCCGCCCTGGCCGCCCCTCCCCCCCTCCCCCCTCCCAACGCCCCCCCCCCAGCCAGTTGGCGGCACGCTTCGTGCTGACCGACGAGGTGATTCTTCCCAGGCATTCGGCGCTGGCACGAGACGTGACGTCGCTTGCCCCCCGCCCCCCTTCCCCCCCCCCGCCATCGCCGGTAAGGGAGATCGAGAAAGAGAGGGGGAGTGAGAGAGGGAGAGAAGGAGGGGTATTAACAGGAAGAGAGAGGACGAGAGAGGGAGAGAGGAAGAGAGTGAGAGAGAGGAACAGAGAAAATGAGAAAGAGACAGACGACATGGTAACGGAGATGGAAGGGTGGAATTGAATGACGGGGACGGGGCAGGCAGCAAGGGGAGACGGCGGTGAGGACTCGCGGCATTTGGGTACACAGAGGCGCAGATATCCAAATTAGCACGTGGAGCAAGCATGGAATAATAAGGCCACATCGAACCTCTCGTGCGAGAGCACCACTTCAAGCTGGCAGTACTAGTAGGCTCGAAATTGAGGCGAGCATGGTCACCGTGAGCCAGGAGTGTGGCCAGCGCCCAGGCATAAGCTTCCTGCGAGGCGAGATCGAGGCCAGCGCTCGGGCGACGGCACCATTCCGAGCGCAGAGCATGGCTGGCGCCGAGGCGAGAGCACGACTCAGCGTCTCCATCATGCAGAGCGTGCGCTCAGTGGACATGAGCATATGTGAGCAAGTGCGACAGTGACAGCCGAGGACTGCGCACAGGCACGGCATCACGAGCGTGCGCGAGCGTGTGCCCGCACGTGCGGTGTTATGTGCAAGCGTGCCCGTGCGCGTGCTGCGCGTGAGGCGCAAGCATCCGTGGCGGCATGCGCAGGCAGGTGCTTGGGCCTGCAGGAAGGGGCGCCAAAGAAGGCGCCCCGCGCTCGCAGGGTTCTCGCCTACTCACGAAGGCCAAACCTCACGCGATTCAATGTACTATGATAGCCTTGCTCGGGCTACCATCCGTGACCAATGCCGCGGAAGAAAGGTACGTGAGATGCACTCGAAGACCCTATGGGAATGGCTGCCCATTTGCAAGTGCAGAGTAATCCTGTCAGCATCGTCTTATAGTGCAAAGCAAATCGCACTAGCTCGCGCGTGCAAGCACCACCGCCTTTCTATCAAAACTGACTCGCGCGTGCGGCGCGCATGCCACGCGCATTAGCAACACATGCTGTGGAGAAGCTGCCGTCGGCGATCCGACGCCACGAAAATATATGCACAGACACTCTCCGACGAATTTGACATGCACCTCCACGTGTACAACATCGTTGGCTCTTTGTGGTGATTTATATGCACCGCCACCCTCCCCTGATGCCAAGGCACAATCCAGAGGAAGGTGTCTGCTTGTTTTTCGTGGAGGAGACCGGAAGCAGAAGAAGCTGACATGCAGGCACGCAATGTTCAATCACTATCGGTCGTACGTTTGAGCTTACGCCTGAGACTTACGCCAAACTCCGCCACCGCACCGCGAGGCAGGGTGTGGAGTGCCCTCAGCTCCCCCAGTCTGCAGCACTGATGATTGCAAGCTCTTGCGAAAGACACCCAGACCACGAGCTTCCAGAACTCACCGGCGCTACCTGGCGCTCTTCCCTTTCCCCGAAAACTCGTCAAACGTGACTTGGAACCCAGGCTTCCGACATGCGCTAAGATGGCCCCTGTGGAGCCCTCCTGGTGCTCTCTCGGGAATGCCTCGGCCGTCTTAGAGGCCCTGCGCCGAGAGGACCGCCCGAACCGCGTCCAGCCGTGGAGACGAGGCCCTCGAGAGCAGAACCGTGCCGCCCAAAGCCTTGGGGGAAAAAAAAAAAAGAGCGGCCTCTGGGTCGGCCCGCGCACGGACGGTGCCGCAGCGGCGGTGCGGATGGGCCCTTCGGGGGGGTCAACCAGCTACGGTCGGCCCGTAGATCACAAGGATGCACGGTGCGGATGCAAGGGCCAGAGGACGCCCACTTCGAAGCTTTTCGAGCGGGGCGTGCCCAGCGAAAGTGGCCAAGGATGGACCGAGGACGCAATGATGCAGGGGTACCCTCGGGAAGGTTGCGCATCCTTAACATGCTGGTTGACTGCACGGCAAGTTCGTGTCGTGCCGACTTCGGCGCTGATCCCTGACACCTGATCCCTGACACCGCGGGGACCGTTCAACCTCGAACAATCGGCCCTTTCCGTAACATCAGATCGTGCAACATCGGCCGATTGTGGGCCGCCGCCGGCGTTCAACCGTGAACGCCGGCGACGGGGTCGCCGCCTTTCGACACGACGCAAACCTTTCGCACGCCCGAAATAGGTACGGGAAAAAGGGGTACGATGCCTAGCAATAAATGTTGCCCGACACCGACAGCGGCCGCTGTTGGGCAGGCGGCCTTCTGCCTCGAATGAACCACGTCCGCGGCGACATCGACAGCGATCCCTGTTCGAAAGGAGCAGGAACTGCTGCCGATCTCTGTGCCCATCTTCTCCGTACCCCTTTCGCTCGTGTCGAAACCTCTAAGGAGGAGGAGGAAACGACGAGCCACGCTCCTTCTCCTCCGAGGTTTCGGCACGAGCGAAAGGGGTTCTCTGAGGAGGAGGAGGAGGAGGAGGAGGAGGAGGAGGAGGAGGAGGAGGAGGAGGAGGAGGAAGAGGAGGAGATGGATGAGGAGGAGGAGGAGGACCAGGAGGAGGAGGAGGAGGAGGAGGAGGAGGACGAGGAGGAGGAGAATAAGAGAAACCTCTCACACAGACGTGCGAGTCGCCGAGGTCGACACGAGCCGCGAGGCCGCTGCGCGGGAGGAAGAGCGGAGAGGCCGGCGCTAAATCGACGCTCATCGACGCTACTACATCGGCGCTCATCGACGCTGAATTGGCGCTACAACGTAGACTCCAGACGCGAATCGACGCCAACCGACACTAAGAATTGGATTGAGAATTGAGAGGGTATGCCAGGATCCCGTGCTTTGCTACCGAGCGAAGAGAAAGCTGGGGCCGTCCGTGGGGAAGCCGTCGGGGAGCGAGAGGTCGGGCCCGAGCCGCTCCCACATCGGCGCCCGCGGGGCAGCGGAAAGGCCGCATCGGAAGGCCAGGGCCGGCTTCGCCCCTGGTGCCCCCGAGGCCCGCTGCCGGACAGGTCTTCAGACTGGAGCGCTGGTGGCGACCCACCAGACCACCCCAACCCAACCCGAAGATCCGAATTTCGGGTTGGGGCGGGGTGACCCAGACCTCCTCGCGTTGAGAAAAAAAGCGACGGGAATTTGCTCGTTACTGTTCGGCCTCGGGCCCTTCGCGGGCCTCCGGACATTCAAAAAACGACTCAGGATGATAAACCCGGTCCCTGGGAAGAGGTCCCAACCTCTGGGGGTCGACGATGCGAAAGAATCACGACGTCGGGGGTCTGGGTACAGGTTCCAACCGAGACAAAAACCGCGGGTCGTCGACCTCTGCAGGGGCCTCCTCCCAGATAGGATCCTTCCGGCTCCACATGAGAACGGCCCCGGGCAAGAGCGGCCTCTGCTGCGCGACTTCCGGGGGCCACGGGGAGGCCGCACCCGAGCGCGCGCGCCGCTGCTGCCGCATCCGCAGCGGCTTCGGCCATCCGGGGGGCCCCGCCGTGCCCGCACGGAGGGCCCTCTCCCGCGGGCCATCGATCCTCTGGGAGGCCCAGGCCTTGGCTCTCCGATGCGGCCCAGCAGCAGCCGCCGCCCTCCCCCAGCTCAGGGCGCCATCCCTGGGCCGGCGCGCGGCTGGCGCGCGGGACGGACTGGGCGTCTCAGGCGCGCAGGGGGGGGGAGGGGCGTCCGAGGGGCCCGCGCCGCGCGCCAGGTGAGGTTAAGAGCAAAGCTATGGTGCATCCTCGGGGGACCTTGTCTGTCCCGTCGCGGCCCTGGCCGCGTCGAATCCGTGTCGAATACATGTCGGCCTCGTCGGATCCGTGTCGAATACGCGTCGGATCCACGCCAAATCCACGTCGAATCCGGATCGAGCCCGCATCGGGCACAAAACAAAAAACACAAACTTGGGGGACAGGCGAGGTCCCCCGAAGATGCAACCTAAGCAGGAGAGGAGGGAAGGGCAGATACAGCCAGACCTGGGCCAGGAAACATCTCCCCCAAGCACACGAGACCTTCCGCCGGCCAACACAAGCGGAGCATCCAAGGGTACCATCCGCAGGGTGCACACGAGCATCCAGCAAGCACGAAGAACACCAGGGCACCCTCCCCGAACCGACCTCGATCTTAAACCTCGGTCACTGCACCGGCGTTTTCGAACAAAAAACACCCATCCAATGAGATCAGTAGAGGAAGCGCGACGCCGTCCCCCGCGCCCCCGGTTTCAGAATTCAGACTCGCGTGTCGCGCAAGCCGCGACGAAATGCAAGGAACCTTCCTCGAGACAACCTGCATCTCCCCCCCCGGGTCGACCGCCGCGAACTGTGGCATGGGGTTCTGGGGCTTGGCCACGCTAACCTGTCTTCGAGATGGACACTCTTTGGGACGCACAAGGGCATACTAATACTACAGTAGGGGCTCGACCACAAGAAACCTTCCACAAGAAACCCAACCCTGAGACCCCAGGACGTCCATTGATTTTTGGTGTGAGACGTCACGTTTCTCAAGCCAAACCATCGAAACCCAAGAAACCCATGGCACCTTGGAGGCAAGCAGGGTGTTTCTTAGGATGGGCCCCCACTGTATAGTAGAACCATATTGTAATATGTCGTTTCCCGAGCGCTACGACCAGACAGCGCCCACCACGACGCATGTACTAGAACATGTCTTGGCGCGCGCGTCGCCCCTGGGGGGGGGGGGCGACGCACACAAAGTATTAGTATGTTGGGGTGACGCCGACTCTTTTTCTCGAAAGCCACGGTAGCGGAAGGCAACGCACATCTGCCTCCACTTCTTCCCGCTCCGCCCCCTCCCCGCCCTCCCGGAGGGCAAGGACGCACGGTACGGATGCAAGGGTCTTGGAAGGCCGTTTCGAAGCTTTTCGAACGGGGCGCGGCCAACGAAAGCGGCCAAGAAGGCACCGAGGTGGCAAGGATTCGGGTACCTTTGGGAAGGGTGCCCATCCTTATTATGCGGGTTGACTGCAGTGCGTGACTGTTAAAGGCACACTCTGAAAATGGATCACGGATCCGTAGATCTGGCGCTCTACACGGCAACGGGGCCCGTCACGAATCATGCGCCTTCCCCCACATGTGCGGTTCGTTGTCGGGACCCCACCTCCCTCTCTTCCTCCGCCTCCTCCTCCGCCCTCCTCCTCTGCACTCCCAATCTCTGAACGGTGGCGCTCAAGCTTCGGGGTGATGTCTCATGCGCTGTCGGGCCCGTGAGGCTCGAAGGGAGAGCCGCCGCAGCAGGATGGCAAAGCGCACAGGCGGGCAGACCAAGACCAAGGAAGGCTGGGGCGAGGAGGAGGACTAATGACGCGAAAGGTTGTTTGTCGGACTCGATCGTGAGCTGGATCGACGTGTTGCAATGTGACGTCTGTCGTCTGTCTGGGCATGCGGTGGCGTATAACTTGCCTGTGTGTCGTGTCGCGTCTCGCTGGCGCCACCCGCCTTTTCCCTCCTTTTCCGCCCTCCGGAGTCGGGCGTCGCTGAATGGGGGGGCGATAAAATGGCGGGGGACGAAATGTGCACTCCTCGGGCCCTCTATAGGGCCTTCCCTGGGGCCCCACCGGGCCCCTCGAGGGGTCCTTTTCTGCAGCCCTCGCTGCCCCCCCCCCCCCATGTATCGCCCTCCTCCCCGCCACGCGACGCCCAACTGAAGGGCTGTCGCTCCCCATTGGGCGTTCCTCCTCGCATCCCCCCCAGGCAAACTCCTCACTCCCCCCTCCCGGCCATGTCGGGAAAGGCACCCGCGCCAGTGGACCCGCACAGTGTGGCGCCCCGCACCCTCTCGGGAACCACAGCACCGTGCTTTTTCCCCAGACAAATTCGGGCGTCGCTGCAAATGGCGGGGGAAGGCAGGGGAACTTCTGGAGCCCGAGAGGCCCCCTTTTGGACCCGAATCCAAAAGCCAGATTAGTAGAACCATTGATGCATTGGCCCCCCCCACTCTGCGAGAGAAGAGGTCCACCCTCAACCCCGTCTGTGAGAGAAGGGGTCAGTCTGTGAGTTGCGCGACTGGAGGCGATGGACAAGAATAACCGTAGCACCCCGCAATTGCGGGCGCGGGCGCGGGCGACGCGGGCGAGAGGGGACGGACTTCGTGCCCTCACCTTCCCTGTCGACCTGTCTCTCTGTCCCGATTTCCGTCGTCGTCCTCCTCCTCCTCCTCCTCCTCCTCCTCCTCCTCCCACTATTTGTACACTGAACGCGGTTTGGGTCGCAGGTTCTCCACCTGGAACGAATGCAAAAGAAACCCGCCGCAGGCGCCGAAGTTTGGAACGTGGTTAGGGTCGCGGGTGGGTCGCGGGCTCCTCCACCTCCACCTGGAAGGAATTCAAACACAGCCCGCCGCAGGCGCCGAAAATTTTCAGTTGTACACTGAACGCGGTTTGGGTCGCGGGTGGGTCGCAGGTTCTCCACCTGGAACGAACGCAAAAGAAGCCCGCCGCAGGCGCCGAAATTTTGGGTGGGTCGCGGGGTGGGTCGCAAGTGAGTCGCGAATAAGTCGCGGTGGGTCGCGGGTGGGTCGCGGGTAAGTCGTCGGTGGGTCGCGGGGTGGGTCGCGGGTGGGTCTCGGGGTGGGTCGCAGGTGGGTCGCTGGTGGGCCGCCGATGCAAAAGAAACCCACCGCAAGCGCCGAAGTTTTGGCTTGTTCAGTGAACGTAGTGTGGGTCGCGGGTGGGTCGCGGGCTCTCCACCTCCACCTGGAAGAAATTCAAAAACAGTCCGCCGCAGGCGCCGAAAATTGTCATTTGTACACGGAACGCGGTTTGGGTCGCGGGTGGGTCGCAGGTTCTCCACCTGGAACAAATTCAAAAGAAACCCGCCGCAAGCGCCGAACATTTTGGGTGGGTCGCGGGGTCCTCTTCCTCCCCCATCCCGATCCTCCCCCCTCCTCCTTTCCGTCGTCGTCGTCGTCCTCCTCCTACTATTTGTACACTGAACGCGGTTTGGGTCGCAGGTTTTCCACCTGGAACGAATGCAAAAGGAACCCGCCGCAGGCGCCGAAGTGTTGGCTTGTTCAGTGAACGTAGTTTGGGTCGCGGGTGGGTCGCGGGCTCTCCACCTCCACCTGGAAGGAATTCAAAAACAGTCCGCCGCAGGCGCCGAAAATTTTCAGTTGTACTCTGAACGCGGTTTGGGTCGCGGGTGGGTCGCAGGTTCTCCACCTGGAACGAATGCAAAAGAATCCCGCCGCAAGCGCCGAAAATTTTGGGTGGGACGCGGGGTGGGTCGTGGGTGGGTCGCGGGTGGGTCGCGGTGGGTCGCGGGTGGGTCGCGGGTGGGTCGCGGGTGGGTCGCGGGACGGGTGGCGGGTGGGTCGCTGGTGGGTCGCCGATGCAGAGGGAACCCGCCGCAAGCGCCGAAGTGTTGGCTTGTTCAGTGAAAGTAGTTTGGGTCGCGGGTGGGTCGCGGGCTCTCCACCTCCACCTGGAAGGAATTCAAAAACAGCCCGCCGCAGGCGCCGAAAATTGTCATTTGTACACGGAACGCGGTTTGGGTCGCGGGTGGGTCGCAGGTTCCCCACCTGGAACGAATGCAAAAGAAGCCCGCCGCAGGCGCCGAAAACTTTGGGTGGGTCGCAGTGGGTGGGTCGCGGGTGTGGTTCGCACGGGTCCGGGGTCGCGGGTGGGTCGTCGGTGGGTCGCGGGTGGGTCGCCGGGGGGTCTCGCGGTGAGTCGCGGGCGGGTCGCGGGGTGGGTCGCGGGTGGGTCGCTGGTGGGTCGAAGGTGGGTCGCGGGTGGGGTCGCGGGTGGGTCGCGGGGTGGGTCGCGGTTGGGTCGCGGGTAGGTCGCGGGGTGGGTCGCGGGTGAGTCGCGGGGGGCGGGTCGCGGGTGGGACGACAACAACAAACAACAAACAACAAACAACAAACACCGATAACAACGACAACAACGACGACAACAACAAGAAACCGCATCACGGAATTCTACTTCAGCCACGCACCCAGGGACAGTGAATGACCGTTCGGTTCAGCCCCCTCACTCTGATAAATGATGGCGGGCAGGGGATTGTCAGTAGAGGATGCAAGTGGAAGCACAGCAAAAGCGGGGGGTCCCTTTTTCTGCAGCCCTCGCTGCACCCCGAAGTATCGCCTCCCACTACGCGACGCCTAAACAACTCCTTCGGCGGTCAGCCCCGAGGGGGAAATGAGAAGGACCGAGCCTTCTCAAAAGCTCGGAAGTGCCCGTGCCTTCTGCAAAAGAGCTTCTGAAGCCTTCCCCGAAGACACGGCAGACCTCCCGGATGCCCGGAGAGGCCTGCTGAGAAGCCAGGCCGCCTTCTGAGAAGGCCTTCTCCCCTCGCTTCCCCACCTCGCTCCCCGCCGATTTCTGTACTCGGCAACCTCCTCTTCGCCCCGGCGGCCGCAGGCCGCCGCCTCGTCGCCGCCTCGTCGCCGCCTCGCGTGCAGGCTGGCGCTCCAGGGGCTGCGCGGCGGTGGCCGCCGCCGCCGCCCCGCGTGCGCTGGGCGGCGCTCCCCCCGGGCTCCTGGCGCAGTGGGCGCGCGTCGCTGCCTCGCCGCCGACTCGTGCACTGGGCGGCGGCTCCGGACGGCGGCGCTCTGGGCGTGGCCTCCTCCCCTGCGGCATGACGACCTCTGGGACCAGCCGGCACCCTGCTGCAGGGTGGGCTGTCGGCGGGCCCGCTGGGTCAAGGGCCAAGCTAAACGAGGCGGAAGCGCTGCGGAGCGGAATCTTCCGCAGAGCCACGCCGGCGACGCAGCGGCTGCCAGCCGTGCAGGCCGCGGTTCGTCCGTGCCTGCCCGCCCCAGCGCTGCTCCAGGAACGCGAGCGGCAGCTGCAGGCCCCGTCGCGGGCTCTGGCGGCGGTGGAACTGGCGGCCCACGAGGCCAACCACGACTGCACCGCGCCAGAAGTGATCGAGAGCGCCGCACGGAAGCTGCTGGTCATCCCCATGGCGA
This sequence comes from Prorocentrum cordatum, assembly GCA_963575745.1. Lineage (NCBI taxonomy): Eukaryota > Dinophyceae > Prorocentrales > Prorocentraceae > Prorocentrum > Prorocentrum cordatum. The sequence continues at coordinate 971,235 of CAUYUJ010006669.1, read as the reverse complement.
GGTGGCAACATCCGAACCTCCCCCCCCCAACCATCGATTGTCCTGAATTGATGGGAGGCGGGGGTAGGGTTCGGGTTTCGCCACGTCTTCGACGACTTACGAACCCTACCCCAGCCGCCCATCGAATTGCCTGCACCGTTGACTGGCGAGGGCAGGGTCCGGATCTCGCCGCCCGGTGGCGCCCGGAAGCGCGCCCAGCACTGCGCAAAGCGGACGCAGCGCGTCGCCCTCGCATGGCGCTGTTGCGCGCCCTGCGGGGCACTTTCTTCGGCGACACCGGGCGCCGGTGGGCGCGGCGTGCCGCGCCACTGGGCGCCGCACGCTCCGTGCAGGCCGAGCCCGACTGCCTCACGGGAGGGCCCCCCGAGACGGCCTCCAGCGCGGCCGCAGGCGCCACGGGCACCCCAGACACGCGACGCCCTGGTTCTCCAGGACGGCGTCCCCGGAAGTCCGGTCCCTGTCCCTGGGGCCGGCTCTTCATCCTGGGTCGTTATTCTTGACGGTCCCGAGGCCCGGCGAGGCCCCCCGAGGCCGAAGATGGCCAAAAACGTCCCGTCCTCATTATTTTTCACGGCGCGATCGTGTCTGGCACCGCGCCGCAGCCCCTTGGCTGCACCCGCCGCCGCGCCGCCGCGGCGGCAACGCTGGCCCGGCCTCCCATGGACGGCTGGGCGTGGCTCGCCCACGCCGCCTCGCAGAGGCCTGGCGCCAGGCCGCGCGTCTGCGAGGAGCGGCAGCGCGGCGCCGCGCCGGCGGCGGCCCGCAAGGGTGCGCCGACTGGGCCGCCGCTGTGCCACTCGGCCACGCGCATGGAAGGAGCGCCCCATGGAGCCAGGGTCGACTGAAGAGGACCCTCGAGAGCTCGAGAGGACATGAGGCCCTTCCGAAGGCCACGTCGGCACAGGAATGCGGAAGGCATGGGTCGCGAAACGCGATGACACCATGGGCAGCCTTGACCTGGCAGGGTCGACCTTCTCAACGGCCTCGACTGCAAGCAAGACCCGTGGTGCACGGCTTCAGGGGGCCGCGGGGAAACCAAATCCAAACGCGCAGGCTGGTGCAGGCGGGACCCCTGTGGGCCCGCACTGGGAGGTCACTCAAGCGACGGGTCAATCTCACGCGAAGCCGCTACCGAGCGCGGGCGCGCTACTCTTGCTGCCGCCGGCACGGGTCGCAGGCGACGAGGCCGGCTGACGCGTGGACATGCGGGCGCGCGTGGAGGCGCGCGCGGTCCAGCCCGACGTGATTCGTCGACGATCCATCCTGGCGCCGCACCAAAAACGGTCGTTCTGTGACGAACTTCGGCTCTTGAGGCTGTCTCTCGGCCCCGAGACCGTCGCAACACGGCTCCAGATCCAGGGGAAGGGCCTAGGCGCGCCGGAGGTGGCAGGCTCATTAGTTGCAGCGGCGCCACCTCTTCCTCCTCCTCTTCCTCCTCCTCTTCCTCCTCCTCCTCCTCTTCCTCCTCTTCCTTATCATCCCCCTCTATTGCTCGCAGGTGTCTCTTCGCGCTTGTATAAAGCATGTAACCGTAGCAAAGGAGGTTGTCACTGCGGCAAGGATGTGGATGAGCAGGAACTGCAGCAAGAGGCCCCCCATCTTCTTCCCTTTCTGCCTACTTCGGACACGATCCAAGACAGCCGCTGGGCTACATCACTGCAGACATGCCGCAAAGTTCTGTCACATTCTGTCTGCTAGGAGCCTGGGCCTCAAGTTTGGGACCCTCTCGCCGAAGCGTTTTTCTTTTGCATGAGCCAAGCTGGGCTGTTTTCGGCCTCTGCCAAGGCAGGCTGTTGGATCACCTCCTACGGCGGTGCTTATGCTGCTGCTCCTCCTCTTCGTTCCCCCCTCCTTCTCGTCCTCTGCCCTCTCAGCGCTCCGCCCGCGGCAATGCCACACCAATCTCCCACACCGTCGGCCATCGCACCTCCGACATGCGCGTCTCGCATTTTTTCTTGCCGGACTTGCACTTGTCGGGGTGCCATCTCTTCGCCACCTCCATCCCGCTTTCCCAGAGCGCCTTCGACGTACCCTCCACTCATCATGAGATAGCAGGCGTGAATACACCATCGCATGCTTGGCGTGGAGTGCGCACCCGTCATTCATGGCAGCTCGGCGCTCTCAAATGTCCCTCCATATTCTCGCTCCCCTCCTACCCTCTACTGG
>CAUYUJ010006669.1:959069-964069 GCA_963575745.1 Prorocentrum cordatum | reverse complement strand
GTGAGTGAGTGTGAGTGGGTGTGTGTGTGTGTGTTCCTTCCTGTTCCTGCGCGGGGTGTCCAGAGAAAACAAGAACCCCACTTTGGATGTGGGGAAATACTCCTAACTAAGTACTCCTCAGTAAGTAATTCGCCATCAGGACATCTTGGTAAGGACCAGTATGATGGATTCCTTCGTGAAGAAACCTTATGGTAAAGTCATTCGTCAACAATCCTTATTCAGGAACTCTTAATACAACCCCTTCCTCGGGAATTAGCGTGGCGGCGTTTGTAGTAAAGGTCATGACAGACGCATCTTGGAATACGAAAGCAAATATTTCTGAACGATCGGCCCTGTAGAAAGAGTCCGGTGTACAGAGTCTTTAAAAAACAAACTGGTGGGCACACCATCTTAAACAATATATTCCTTAGTCAAGAACGTGGTGTTCCGAATCTGGAGCTCGCCAGTCGAGGCCTGCAAACATCTGGAACAATTATGACGAAGAAGCGCAGCATCTAGATAATCCACGCGAGGCTCCATATAACCAGAACGTAACCAATGTTTTCAGGCTGAATCGGCGTGGGGCCGCGGCCCCGCGAATCCAACATACTCCAGGACACCTTGAAAAAACCAACGGGCAACAATACGAACAAATCCGTGCAATCCGTGGGATGGCTACGAAAAGCAGAGGGAGAACAACTGGCGAAGGACGCAACCATGTGACATTGGGAATTCCGCAAGGCATTTGGGACGAAGGGGGGGGGCACTCCTTATGGGGCCACGAGGCGCGTGACGGTAATTATGCCGACATGGGCGGGGGGGCGCATGTGGGCACCGCCGCCCAGGCCTTCAGTGAAGTTCCCTATGGAGTCACGAAGCGCTGTATTCTCGGGCGCGGACGCATGTGATCACAGACAGTGGGATCGTCGGTGGAGCTCCCTATGGGGTCACGCAGCGTTGTACTGGGTGTCGCGGGCGCATGTAATCACGGCCGAAGGGGCCGTGGATGGGGCTTCCCCTGGGGCATCGAAGCGCTGTACTGGGTGGCGCGGGCGCATGTGATCAAAACCACTGGGGCCTTCGGTGGAGCTCCCTTCTGGGGCCACGAAGCGCTGTACTGGTGGCGCGGACGAATGTGATCACAGCCGCTGGGGCCTTCGGTGGAGCCCCCCATGGTGCCACGAAGCGCTGCTCTGGGTGGCGCGGACGCATGTGATCGGCCACTGGGGCCTTCGGTGGGGCTCCGCATGGGGCAGCGAAGCGCTGTACTGGGTGGCGCGGGCGCATGCGATCAACGAAGCGCTGTACTGGGTGGCGCGGACGCATGTGATCACAGCCAGTGGGACTTCCGGTGGAGCTTTGGAAAGGGGCCACGAAACGCTGTGCTGGATGGCGCGGACGCATGTGATCACAGCCACTGCTGGGGCATTCGGTGGAGTCCTTTACGTGGCCACGAAGCGTGCTTTTTTCCCCACAAGCCTGACAGGTTGTTAGATTTCAAGGACAGGCCCCCCGGCCAACCCAACCCTGCATACCGCGGCCGCCAGACCCCAAATTGTCGAGAGAATCCCGGGTATCTCGCCTCGCGCCCAGCCAACCCAACCCGGCATACCGCGGCCGCCGGACCCGAAATTGTCCCGATGATCCCCGAGAGTCCCGGGTGTCCCGCCTCGCGCCCTCGACTAACACGAAAGAACTGGCAGAACATAGCACGACAGGACGGAGCATATCATGGCATCACATGGAGGAACAGAACATGTCAGTATCGTATGAAAATGAAGCGTAACCGAGCGTCACACAACATACCAACAAAAATATATGACATAACAGACACCTGCATAACAATACATCAGAGCAGAGCCGAGCCCAGCATAACGCACCTTGACGTAACATATCATATCATGGCACAGCATCGCCTAACATATCATAACACGACAGCACAACATAGCGACGGCGAACACGACAAAACACAACATGACACATGACATGACAGAAAACGAGCATGAACGACCGTGGCAGAACATAACATACCAGCGTCATGACAACATAGAGCATGACATAGCGCCACAGAACATACCAGAGCAGACCATGACAGGACAGAAGGCGGCAGAACACAACATAACAGAGTAGAGCATACCATAACACACCTGGGCATAACATTTGATATCATGACAAACAGACACAGGACAGTTCAAAACACGACAGCCGAGCACAGCGACGACGAACACGACAGAGCACAACATGGCACACCAGAACATGACAGAACAGAACACGAGCATCGCAGAACATGACGGAACATAACCTCTCTATGGCATGACCGAATACGAGCATACCGAAACATCACATAACCTACCAGAGCAGATCCTGACAGAACAGACACCGACATACACACAACATACCATTACATGACCGAGCATACCATAACACACCTTGACCCAACATGCCACATCATGACACAGCATCGTAAAACATAGCAGAACACAACAACAGAGCATAGCGGCACATACCAGCAACGCATATCATAATGTGCTGCCAGAGCCGAGCCGTCACCAAACAGAACATCACAGAAAGTACCAGACCATACCATGATATAACATAAGACAGCCCACACCATAACATAACACAACCGAGCATCACATAACACGCATTGACATAACATATCATACCATGGCAAATCATCACACAACATATCGTAAAACAACAGCAGGACTTCGCGACACGACTAACAACACACATCATCATATACTATACATACCCGGGCCGTCAACAAGCATACCATAACACAACATACCAGCTACTACCATCACATCACAAACTACGACATAACACATCCTGGCACAACAAAGCAGATAATTGGCACAACAAAACAGATAATAACACAGCACACCGTGACATAACACATCATGTAATATCATGACAGCATTACCGAGTATAGCATAACAATACAGCGAAACATGGCGAAACATACCAACATATCAAACCATAATGTACTATATTGAGCCGCGCTGCCAACAGCATCACGGAACAGAGCATACTAGAACATACCCTGACATATAATACATGGTACCGCAGACTGCAGATCATACCATAACCTCTCAAACCATGTAGTGGCATAGGTGAACATGACGTAACATACTCAATCAGAAGAGAACCGTATCAGTGAATAGGAACAACATAACAAACGACGCATCTAACGTCGCAGGCGTCACGACGTCACGCAGGCCCGTCGAGAAAGTAACTGTACAAAATAGAGCATGGCATGAAAGAGCGTGACTACTTGGAACACGGATGAACCGTTTTTGAATCCAGAAACGGCAGTTGTCGACTAATTCGGCGACCGCGCGCCGTCGAGAACAAACGCTTAAGCTTTCGGTGGGGATCGCTCGAAGCAGAAATATGTTTTTTTCTCGGGCGCAGAAGCATGTTATCAAAGCCACTGGGGCCTTCGGTGGAGCTCCCCATGGGACCGCGAAGCGTTGTATTCTCGGGGGCGGACGCATGTGATCACAGCCACTGGGGCCGGCGGTGGAGCTCCGTATGGGGCCACGAAGCTCTGTGCTGGGTGGCGCGGGCGCATGTGATCAAGGCCGCTGGGGTCTTCGGTGGACTCACTATGAGGCCACGAAGCGCTGTGCTGAGTGCGGAGGGCAGAGGCATGGATCGGGGGATGGGGAGGGTGGGGCAACGAACGGCGGTGCAACGGCACAATCAAGAATCACTGGCGAAAAACAGCGCGGAAAACAAGCAGCAGCGCAATTAAAACAAGGCAGCGCGAAACACACCAGCGACTACTAATACTACTACAACCGCCACCACCACCACCACTACAACCACCACCACCACCACCACCACCACCACCACCACCACTACTACTACTACTACTACTACTGCTACTACTACTACTACTACTACTACTGCTGCTGCTGCTGCTACTACTACTACTACTACCACTACCACTACTACTACTACTACTACTACTACCACCACTACTACTACTACTACTACTACGACTACTACTACTACTACTACTACTTACTAATACTTACTACGACTACTACCACTTAATACTACTGCTACTACCATACCACAATTTATAACTACTACCACTTTCACTATACAAAAGACAACTACCACTAACACTAACCACCAACCAGTGCTATTACCACTTTTTTACTACTACAAACTACTATTACTACTAATGCTACTACTACTGACTACTATACTAACACTAACTGCCTGCAACTACTACTACGACGACTATACTACTGATACTACTACGACTTGCGACGTACTAACGACACGATTACTACGAACCACCGGATACTACTACTACTACTACTACTACTACTACTACTACTACTACTACTACTACTACTACTATTACTACTACTATTACTACTACGATAACTACTACTACTACTACTACTACTACTACTACTACTACTACTACTACTACTACTACTACTACTACTACTACTACTACACTTACTACGACTACTACTACTACTACTACTACTACTACTACTACCACTACTACTACTACTACTACTACAACTACTACTACCACTTACGGAACTACTACCCGGCTACCTTACGGCTACTGCGACTTACTTACGACTTCACTACGACTTACTACGAATACCTACTACGCTACTGCGACTACTACGACTATTACACTACTATACTACTACCCAATACTAATACTACTACTACCACTATACCTGATTACTACTAATACTACTACTAATGCTACTACTGCTTACGAATACTACGACCACTCATACTATGCTACGGACTACTACTACTACTACTACTACTACTATACTACGTACTCCTGCTACTACTACCACTAGAACTGGTAGTACTACTACTGCGACCACCACTACTACTACTACCACTACTACTACTACTACTACTACTACTACTACTACGACTACTACGACTACGACTACGACTACTACTACTACTACTACTACTACTACGACTACTACTACGACTACGACTACTACTAAGACTACACC
>CAUYUJ010006669.1:874069-954069 GCA_963575745.1 Prorocentrum cordatum | reverse complement strand
GCCCACTCGAACCTGAAGTTACAATGTACTACGCCCTACCCTACGAAATCGGGATTAGCAACTTACAGGAACGACATCCGACCCTAGTGTTACTAGCCAGGCGGTACCACCACCATCGCGTGAAGCTATGTGGTGGTATGCCTGGTGATGTGGCCTGCGTTGCGGCCTCTCGCTCGAAACATTTCAACCTCCAGCTCGGGGAGTGGGGGCGCCGCGGACCCTCTCGCTCGAGGCGGTCTGCTGATGGTGAGTCGTGTTGCTCCTCCTCTCTTCGAAAGAAGAGAGGAGAAGCGCTCGTCAGTCACGCCCGAACCCCGCTGCCTGCAGAGCGCCAAGGTCGCGGAGCTGCGCTAGTGCACCTCCATGTTTGCATTCGTCCCTGTGTCGACTATCACTACCTCTGCTTCTGTTCATCCCTCTCTCTATATCCGAATGTCTCGCTCTCTCTATCTCTCTCTCTCTCCGTCTCTATCGCCCATCTTTGCCCACACCCATACTCTCTCTCTCTCTCTCTTCCTCTCAGCGCTCTGGCCGTCAGTGGCAAAACTGACGTCCGCTGCCCCCCATCTTCCCCTCCAGGGGTCGAAGCCGCTCGGGTACTCCTCGGAGCGGGGGCCGCCATGCACAGCGCAACCCTGGCATCCTCCCCTCTCCCGGCCGCCACCGATGAATGCCCGGGGACCACCTCGTCGTCGTCATCCGCCGCTGGCCGCTCCACGGGGTCCCGACCCGACACCTTCGATGGCCCCTCATGGGGGTCTCCCATAGCATCGTGCTGGCTCTTGCGAAGCGACGCCTGCCCAAGCAAGTCGACGCTAACCGAGGCACAAGCTACGCAAAATCGACGCTCCATCGGCGCTTTCTCATCGATGGCCCGACGCTAGCGGGCGCCATCTAGATGCGGAGTTACGAAGGCAAGCCAGGCTCCCATAATATGTTGCCAAAGCTCCGGTCCAAATCGCCCCCCTGGCCCACTAGACAAGCACGTTCCACTATTCGCAGAGCAACTTCTCGCAAATGGCCTGGATCCACCGCGGGGGATGCACGATCCATCACATCGACGCAACTGTGTATTTTCTCTGACGTTTGCGAACCGGCACTCTGCGAATAATGGAATGCGCTCGGTGCTGGAGGCTGGGAGGTGCAGTCTGCAATTTCACCAGTCTTGGCAAGCATTGTCTACCAGGTAGCCGCTGCGGAGTCGTTAATATAAACATGTAGCTGGTCGACCCCGCTTGTCTTCAAGAAGATAAAAAAGCCATATACACGAACTGTTGGCGCTCCGCGCGGGCTTCTTGGATCTGCGCTGGACCCCCCTCCCTGTTGCGCGGAGCGCGCCAGTGGCGGCGCCAGAGCGCCGCCCGGGGGGCCCGGCGCGGATCCAAGAAATCCGCACGGAGCGCAACAAAAATACCCATCGGTCAGAAGAAGTAGGTAGAAACATGAAGTAGGAAGGCTTTGGACATGGATTGGGTTCCGTCCGCCCCACGAGGATGACAGAAAAGGCGAAGCCACTCGATCATTGAAGTAGGAAGGCGCTTCAAGTAGACTGGAACCTGGGAATCCAGAAATACCAACTTTCAACGACCGATGGGAATTGGCGATTTTTCTTGCTCGGTGTCTTTCCTGTCCGTCACACACGCGGGCAATCTGTTCAGGACCCCGGGAAGGGGTCACGGCGCCCCCGTCGGGGCACGCGCGCGCTTTTCCCGATGTCGCGCGCCCAGGACTGCGCCCCAGCGGCGGGGGGGGCGGAGCAAGGCGAGGACGAGCGGTCGGGGAGGGTGTGTGTGTGTGTGTGTGTGTGTGTGTGTGTGTGTGTGTGTGTGTGTGTCTGTGTGTGCGTGCATGGCCCGAGGGGGGAGGGGGGGGGCAGAGGAAGAAACGCGATGGACAACCCCTGCATAACAAAAAAATGTCGACTTCCGTGTGGATTCACTCGCCAGCCCCACCAGAGCGGGGGGGAAAGGGGAAAGAAACGCGATGGACAAGCCCTGCGTCAAAAGAATAGCGACTTCCGTATGGACTCACTCGCCATACCCCCCAAATCGGGCTGCAGACCCTCGAAACAGGGAGGTCGCGGGAGAGGGCAGGAATGTGGGGCGGCCTGGGCAAGGAACCGCGGGGCAGCGCGGCAGCCAGACAAGGAGGCCAAGGGTCAGCCCGCGCGAGAACAACTGAGACATGACAACATGGGCAACAAGAGGAGGGAGAGTCGGCTTGGCACGACCAAAAGATGGGTACGAGAACATGGGTACGATACCCAACAACAAATGTTGCCCACAACCTCTGGCGGCCGCTGTTGGGCAGGCGGCCTTCTGTCTCAAATGAACCACTTCCGCGGCGACGCCGACGGCGAAATCTGCTCAAAATGCATAGGACATGCTGCCGGTCGTCGTGCACATTTCTTATCGTACCCGTGTCGATCGTGGCGATCGCTGGGGGCGTCGCCTGGGTCTCGGTGTCGCTATAGGCCTGCTTCTTCACCTCTGCGGGCAAAGGAGGCGTCGCGACACGGAGTCGCTCCCAGTGCCGCCCGCGGAAGTGATGCGGATGCCAAACGATTGCACCAGCAACCTTTTCTCGCTCCGTCGAGGCGTAGTGGGACGTGGGGAAGGAGCGGGATAAGACGAATAGAGGGAGGGCTTGAAAAGCAGACATTCCGACTTCAGGCATGGTGCGCAAAGCGGCATGAAGCAACAACCAAATGCGGTGGTAGTAACAGCAGTACGGGTATCTCGTGGTGCTAGAGTACCAGCAGCATAAGTAGTTCCAGCAATCGCAACAACAACATAATAAGTAGAAATAGTAGTAGTAGTAGTAGTAGTAGTAGTAGTAGTAGTAGTAGTCAAAATAGAAATCGTAGTAGTAGTGATAGTAGTAGTGGTCGTAGTAGTCGTAGGAGGAGTAGTAGTAGTAGTAGTAGTAGTCGTCGTCGTCGTCGTCGTCGTCGTCGTCGTCGTCGTCGTCGTCGTCGTCGTCGTCGTCGTCGTCGTCGTCGTTGTCGTAGTAGTAGTAGTAGTAGTAGTAGTCGTAGTAGTAGTAGTAGTAGTAGTAGTAGTAGTAGTAGTCGTAGTAGTAGTAGTAGTAGTAGTAGTAGTAGTAGTAGTAGTAGTAGTAGTAATGGTAGTGGTAGTAGTATAGTAGAAGTAGTAGTAGTCATCGTCGTCGTAGTCGTAGTCGTAGTCGTAGTAGTAGTAGTAGTAGTAGTAGTAGTAGTAGTAGTAGTAGTCGTAGTAGTAGTAGTAGCAGTACTAGTAGTAGTAGTAGTGGTAGTAGTAGTAGTAGTAGTAGTAGTAGTAGTAGTACTAGTAGTAGTAGTAGTAGTAGTAGTAGTAATAGTAGTGGTGGTGGTTAGTAGTAGTAGTTAGTAGTCGTAGTGTAGTAGTAGTAGTTAAGTAGTCGTAGTTAGTCGTAGGAGTAGAGTAGTAGGTAGACCAGCGTAGAGCAGAGAAGGCTAGAGTAGCGCATAGTAGAGTAGAACCCAGTTGAAGTATCAAAGTCAGCAGTGGTAGTGGAAGTAGAGTTGGGCAGTTACTGGTTAGTAGTGAAAAGTAGTGTTGCAATAAACATAAGGTGGTAAGTAAGATCGAGTAAACCAAAGAGGAAGACACCGACGCAGGAGAAGTCCAGAGTCCCAGTAGGTTTTAGAGAGTAAAGTAGCAGTACTTCAGTCAAGTAACAAACTAATGCTAGTTCCAGTAGTCAGTAAGTTTGTCGAGTAGTTAGTCCTACTAGTAGAAGTAGTAGCCGAAAGAAAAGAGAGGAGTGCACTGGGAGTCAAGCAATAAGAATGCAATCGAGATAGTAAAGAAGTAGTCGCAAAAATAGTCGCAGTAGTAGTAGTACTAGTAGTAGTAGTAGTAGTAGTAGTAGTAGTAGTAGTAGTAGTAGTAGTAGTAGTAGTAGAAGTAGTAGTAGTAGTAATAGTAGTACGGGTAGTACTGGTAGAACTACTAGCAGTCGTATGGTACTAATGGCGCTAGTAGGAACAAGAGTCGTAGTAATAATAGCAGCAATACGGGCAGTAGTAACCGTTGAGGTACTAGTCGTTGTAATAGTAGTAGCAACAGTAATCGTAAGAGAATTAGTACGAGTAAAACTAATCATACTGGTCGCGTCCTCACTAGCAGTGGTAGGGGTAGTGGTGGTGGTAGCAACCGTGAGGGTAGTGATAGTAGTCGTAGCAGTAGAAGTGGTAGTAGTAAAAGTAGTAGTAGTAGTAGTAGTAGTAGTAGTAGTAGTAGTAGAAGTAGTAGTAGTAGTAGTAGTAGCAGTAGTAGTAGTAGTAGTAGTGATAGTAGTAGTAGTAGTACGAGTACGTGTGATAGCAACTGTGGTGGTCGTTACAGGAATAAAAATAGTCGTACTAGCAGTACGACTCGTCGTAGTAGTAGCCGAACTCGTGGTAAGAGTAGTAATGGTAGTAGTAGTTGTGATAGTAGTGGTACTAGTGGCCGTTGTAGTAGTAGTGGCAGTGGTTGTAGCAGTACAAAGAATAGTAGCAAAACTAGTGGTAGTAGAAATAGTAGTCGAAGCAAAAGTAATACGAGCAGTAATAATCAAAGTTGTGCTTCTTATCTTGGCAGTAGCAGTATTAAGAATAACGCAAGTAGTCTGGAATGTAGTATCGCATCGTAGTCGCAATGGTTTCAATAAATGGAATGGCAATGATCACAGTAGTGGCCGTAACAGTCGTAGTACGAGTCGTAGTTGAAGCAGTGGTAGAAGTAAGAAGAAGAAGTGATAGTAGTAGTAGTATAATGATTTTAGTCGTAGTAGTAATATATAAAAAAACTAAAAACCGTAAACGTTGTCGCAGAACTCGCAGTCGCAGTACTAGTAGTAGTAGTAGTAGCAGTAGTAATAGTAGTAGTAGCCGTCGTCGCAATAGTAGTAATAGTAGCAGTGGTAATAGTGGCCGTAATAGTATTCACAGAAGTCGTCGTCGTAATAGCAGCAGTAGTCGCAGTGGTAGTGGTAGTGGTCGTAGTAGTAGTAGTAGTAGCAGCAGCAGCAGCAGCAGCAGTAGTAGTAGTAGTAGTAGTAGTAGTAGTAGTAGCCGTAGTCGTAGTCGTAATCGTAGTCGTAGTCGTAGTCGTAGTCGTCGTAGTAGTAGTAGTAGTAGTAGTAGTAGTAGTAGTAGTAGTAGTAGTAGTAGTAGTAGTAGTAGTAGTAGTAGTAGTAGTAGTAGTAGTAGTAGTAGTAGTAGTAGTAGTAGTAGTCAGTAGTAGTAGTAGTAGTAGTAGTAGTAGTAGTAGTAGTAGTGTAGTAGTAGTCGTAGTAGTAGTAGTAGTAGTAGTAGTAGTAGTAGCAGCAGTCGCAACAGTAGTCCTAGTACTCGTACTAATACTGGTAGTAGCAGTAATGGTCGTAATAGCAGTGATCGTCGTTATACGGAGACGCAGTTGTGAGTAACGTAGTTGTGAAGATCATCTTGTGAGTAACAGTTGTGAGGACCCGACCATATGTACTTGTGAGGACCCGACCATATGCAGTTGCAGTTGTGAGGACCCGACCATATGCAGTTGTGAATAACGCAGTTGTGAAGATCATCTTCGGTGAAGCTCTCCATCGGGCCACCCATCGGGCCACGAAGCGTGGGAAGGGCGTGCCAAAGTGGGTGTGTGTGGGGGACGCATACGGACGGTGGCACTGGGGCATGCTGGCAATGGCACTGGGGCCTTCGGTGGAGCTCCCTATGGGGCCACGAAACGTGTGAGGGGTGTGCCGAAGTGGGTGGGGGGACACATGTGGACGGTGGCACTTGGGCCTTCGGTGGCCCCCCCCCATATGGGGCCACGAGACGTATGTGGACGGTGGCCCTGAGGCCTTCGTGGAGCCCCCTTATGAGGCCACGAAGCGTGGGACGGGTGTGCCGAAGTGGGTGGGGGGGACGCATGTGGACGGTGGCACTGGGGCCTTCGGTGGGGACCCCATATGGGGCCACGAAACGTGTGAGGGGTGTGCTGAAGTGGGTGGCGGGGGCGCATGTGGACGGTGGCACTGGGGCCTTCGGTGACGCTCGCGATGGGGCCATGAAGCGTGTGAGGGGTGTGCCGAAGTGGGTGGGGTGGGCGCATGTGGGCGGTGGTACTGGGGCCTTCGGTGGAGCTCCCTGTGGGGCCACGAAGCGTGTGAGGGGTATGCCGAAGTGGGTGGGGGGACGCATGTGGACGGTGGCACTGGGGCCTTCGGTGAAGCTCCCTCTGGTGCCACGAAACGTGTGAGAGGTGTGCCGAAGCGGGTGGTGGAGCTCCCCATGGGGCCACGAAGCGTGGGAGGGGTGTGCCGAAGTGGGTGGGGGGACGCGTGTGGACGGTGGCACTGGGCCCTTCGGTGAAGCTCCCTATGGGGATACCAAACGTGTGAGGGGTGTGCCGAGGTGGGTGGGGGGGACTTCAGTGGAGCTCCCTTATGGGGCCACGAAACGTGGGACGTGTGTGCCGAAGTGGGTGGAGTGGACGCATGTGGACGGTGGCATTGGGGCCTTCGGTGGAGATCCCTGTGGGGTCACGAAGCGTGCGACGTGTGTGCCGAAGTGGGTGGGGGGGACGCATGTGGACGGTGGCACTGGGGCCTTCGGTGGAGCCCCCATATGGGGCAACGAAGCGTGTGACGGGTGTGCCGAAGTGGGTGACGAGGGGGACGCATGTGGACGGTGGCACGGAGGCCTTCGGTGGAGCTCCCTATGGGGCCACAAAACATATAAGGGGGGTGCCGAAATGGGTGTGGGGGACGCGTGTGGACAGTGGTACGGGGGCCTTCGGTGGAGTTCCCTGTGGGGCCACGAAACGTGTAATGGGTGTGCCGAGATGGGTGCGGGGGACGCATGTGGACGGTGGCGCTGGTGCCTTCGGTGGAGGTCCCTATGGGGTCACGAAACGTGGGATGGGGGTTCCGACATGGGTGTGGGGGACGCATTTGCGCTGGGGCCTTCGGTGGAGCTCCCTGTGGGGCTACGAAACGTGTGACGGGTGTGCCGAAATGGGTGTGGGGGACGCATGTGGACGGTGGCGCTGGGGCCTTCGGTGGAGCTTTCTATGTGGCCACGAAACGTGTGAGGTGTGTGCCGACATGCGTGTGGGGGAAGCATGTGGACGGTCACGCTTGGGCCCTCAGTGGAGATCCCTACGGGGCTGCGAAGCGCGTGAGGTGTGTGCCGGAATGAGTGTGGGGGACGCATGTGGACGGTGGCGCTGGGGCCTTCGGTGGGGCTCCCTATGGGGCCACGAAACGCGCAAGGGGTATGCTGGAATGGGTGCGGGGGACGCATGTGGACGGTGGCGCTGGGGCCTTAGGTGGAGCTCCCTGTGGGGCCACGAAACGCGTGAGGGGTGTGCCGACATGGGTGTGGGGGACGCTTGTGGACGAAGGCACTGGGGTCTTCGGTGGAGCTCCCTGTGGGGTCACGAAACGTGTGAGAGGTGTGCCGGAATGGGTGTGGGGGACGCATGTGGACGGTGGCACTGGTGCCTTCGGTGGAGGTCCTCATGGGGCCACGAAGCGTGTGAGGGGCGTGTCGAAACAGAGACATGCGGAGGGTATAGGCAAGGAGGGGGAGGCTTTTTGACTATACTTAGCTCGTTGCAAGTTAGCTTGAGCGCAGCGGCCAACAGGACTGGCACAGGCTGCACACGAGAAGCCCGAGAGCATGGACGCTGAGCTGCTTCCGCTCTCGTCCCGAAAACTGTCAGGAGAGAGGTATTGGCGCTGAGGGAGGGGAGGAGAGGAATCATATCGAGAGAGGAGGATATTGCAGCGCCGTGCGAAGAGAGACATCAGCGGCACCCTGCTTCGTTGCCCATAGTAGGGCAGCCCTCGATGCAGAGAGAAGTGCGAGGCAGGAAAAAGAAGAGACCTGCCTGGGAGTGCCTTCCGAATTTCGGACGGCTATTGAGAAGGAAGAGCTGGACGGAGGGCCAAAATGGCCAGGCCGCATTGCGGCTGTACAAACCTCCAGGGGAGGAGATCTGGACAGGAGGAAGAACGGGGGAAGTCATAAGAGGCGGGGGAGGAAGAAGGGCCAGAATGGCATTGCCGTGTTGCAGGGCGTGCGCTGCAGCTGAGAGGCCTGTACGGATCGACCGCGGCGGGGAGGTGGGTGCGCCTGGGCGCTAGCCGAGACCAGACAGCAGGGGCCCACCTCCGTGCGGCCCCTCACAGGCACACAGGGACCAAGGGGACCCTGCTACACCTGGACGGGGGCCAAAGAGATGCGCCGGGGCAGAGGCCACGGTCCTCTCATGAGGCACTTGTGGCTAGGACTGTCTAGGTAGTGAGCTGCCAGGGCGAACCAAGAGTATTAGGCCAGCCCACCCCCTAGAGACTCAGCCGTGGCGAGTCTGCGAATTGCTGTGTGAGCTTAGCCGGTCGCTGTTTAGCGAGGCTGCTAAAATGTGCTGCGCTGGCCGCACTAGTGCGGCAAAGTGAGAAGTCGCGCCCATGAGTGGCGACTGCTCCTGGACAGGGCCCTCTAAAAGAGGGGCCGGTGGAGAAAAGAGCGCTAGGAGGGCTGCCGAGGTAGGTATTAGGCGGCTCCGCCCCTGCGCGGCGCATTGACGGTTGCGCCATGGGCGCCCATCCCATATAGGCCTGAGATGGTGTCGACTGATGCCGCAAGAGTTGCAGTGAGAGTGTGCACCCGAAGGACTCATTGCGGCGGAATGTATGCCGGCTTGGCCGGCCTTAAATTGGAGACGCGGTGTCTCCTTTGTTAGAGTTTGGCTCGAGTGAAGAAGGCTTGGGCTGAATAGGTGGTGGGCTGCAGGCAAACCAGGATCTGAACAGTGTGCTAACCCACCACCTATGCGTGAGGACTCAGCCGTGGCGAGTCTGCGAATTGAAATATGTGAGCGGCGCTTAGCCGCCTCACTGTTAGCGGGGCTGCCCGAGGTTGCAGAGCCGCACAATGACGGGATGGGCTGGATGCTGCTAGACTCGCGTGGGCTACAACTCACCTATGCAGGACGGCTCGACCGACCTTGAGTTGGAGTGGCATGGCTCCAGCTGTTTAGGTGGTGGGCTGCCAAGGTGGAGAGAAGACGCTGAAAGGATGTGGAAAGGAAAGTATTAGGCGAGCCCACCACCTAAGTATGCACGCTGCTAGTTGCGCCGAGGTCGCTTAGGACGGCCTAGAAGAGCGCTGACTGATGCGTCATTAGTGTGGCTCGCTCAGGCACTGAAGGGCGACGGGTTGAGAGTGCGGGCGGCAGCCGAGAGCGCCGAGAGGCCTGCCGCTGTCGCCGCCGCACGCGCCTGGGCCTCTTGCGCGGCAGCCTGCTGCTGGTTGTGGTGGTTCCTCAGCATGGCCTCCACCTCAGAGATGGTCGCCAGGCCTGGGGTCTCGATCCACTCCCAGTCCCAGGTTTCGACGACCTGGCCGTCGATGACGTCCAGCGACTTGAGCTTCCAGACGAACGGGTATAGCATGCCGTTGGGCATCTTCCACTCGCCCGGGCATGTGGAGGGCCACCACTTTTTGAACTCGCGCGTGGCGGCCGTGTATTGGGAGCCCTGCCAAGCCGAACCAGCATATGTGTCCCCTGAGAGGCCGAAGAGCTCCCGCGTGTCAGGCGACGCCCTGCTGGCCTCGGCCGCGCCCGCCTCCGCCGCGGCCGCAGCGGAACCACCCGCGGGAGGCATGGGCACCATGGCGGCGTGGGGCGCGCTGAGAGAAGGGGGGGAGTACCAAGGAAACAAAAAGAAGTAGCCCATAAGCCAACGGCGGCCAAATGTGAGTGAAACCTAGCTGGCCTGTGCTAGCATCTGTGTGAGGAGGACCCTCCTGACGGGCCGACTGATGCACGCCTGGCCTGGTGCGGAGTCTATAGGGATGAGGATGTTACCGCTACGCATGTTGACCCGCAGCGAAAGGCCGGTGCGGTAGGGTATGCCCGTGCCAAATAGGATGGGCCGTGCATCCATCTCCTGAAGAATGGGGAGGTGAAAAAAGCGCGGCCTTTCCACAGAGGATGGCAGCCTGGTCTCCTGCCCATGGAATTGCTCCATTAGGAGCCCTACATTGATGGGCAGTGGGGACCAAAGCGAAATGTGGCCTGTCGTTATTACTACCAGCCACTGCACTGCTGTAGGCGGTGGTGGCACTGCTTCAGTGGGGGCGCAGCGGTAGTCGCCGTGCTCGAACTGCGGCAGGTGCTGCGCCTCTGTGGTCGGCATGGCCTGAGGGATTAGGGTTCGGGGAGACGGGGGATTCGAGCGAGGTGGGACAACGGGAGGCAGAATGGTCGAACCATGATCATGGCCTGGAAGTCTATAAGGATGGGGCTGCCAGCCGCTGCATCCTGCAAAAGCCGGTGAGGGCTGAGGGAGGCCTGCTCCCAGGCCCCCGATTGAAGTAGGACCAGAAAAAGTTGGTTCGGCACGTAAACTGTAACTAGCCCTATGGTGGGTGAGAAACGGGCATCGTAGGGACCGTCCCCCGCAGCACATTGGGGGTAGATGTGGAGTAGGTGAGGGGAGTTGGCCTCGCGCCATCGGCCATGCCAGCGCTCGAGTGTGCGATTAACGGCCGTGGGCAAATCTAAGTGAAGCAGAGGGCCCACGAAGGAGCGCGCGTGTGGCCATGCGGGCGGCCCGCTCTCGAGCTGCCATGTGGCTTGCCACTGGGGTACCGCATTATGCTGGTACACCGTGGTGGGAGACAGAATGAGTGCGTGGCGCCTTGCGCCGCCGCTGAGAAAGCGGTAAACTTGCTGGTGAGCCAAAAGAAGCCGCTCAGCCAGGTGCTTCCATAAGGAAGTCAAGCGAGAGGGTGGTTGCGCGATGCTTCGCGGATCTAATTGTTGCCCCGGGTACGCCTCAGCAGCGGGCACGTCCTCGTCTGCATCGGCGTTGCCCAGGATACTGGGCTCGCTCCTCATGGCCTGATGGGGATGAGGCAGGAAGGGGAGCTGATAGAGGAGATAGGGAGAGGTTAGGCTTAGGCTGGGGGCTAGCTGCCAGGCAAGGGTCTAGCGCCTGGCAGCCTCACCTCCTTCACGAGGTTTGCGCGGCCTCCTGGGCGACAGACGCTGACCGCAATGCGAAAGGCTTTCGCCATCTCGCAAGTGCATCTTAAGGCGCTCCCTGTGCATCCTGTCGATACGGAGCTGGTCCTGCCTATGCTCCTCTTTGAGCTGAGCAATTTTATTCTCATGCTCCTTGAGAAATGAGCTGCGCTGTTCGTTCGCTGCTGCGGCTGACGCAGCTGCAGCTGCGACTGTAGGCGGCAGGCGCGTAGCTACATGGCCAGAATGGTGAGACTTACGAGCCTTGTGGTGCCTTGTAGGTGGTGAGGCTGGTGACGAGGCCGGGCCGTGGGAATCCTGCGGGCTGCTTTGAGCCTCTACTGGATCTCGGCGCTGTGGCATAGGCTGCTCGTCCGAGGCTGCATCAGACGCTTTGGCAGGCGAACGTGAGCGCTGTGCTGCATGGGCCGCGCGGTGCGCCTTGGCCTTGCGAGCTCTATGGTGCCTAGGGGGAGGAGAGGCTGGAGGTGTCGGCGTGCCGAGGGACTCCTGCGGGCTGCTATGTGCCTCAGCAGATTCCCTGCGTATTGGCGCAGACTGCTTGAGCGCGCTTTTGCGCGGCTCGGTGCGTAAGCGCGAATTATGGGCCACCTTGGGGGGCTTGGCCGTGAACTCGTCCGCAAATGAGACCTGCTTGCGCTTGCGAGTTGCAGAGGCGCGGGGCGCAACTGACTGTTCCGCCGGCTCTGGAGAGTCGAGCGGAGGACATGGTGAGGAGGCAGAGGAATATGAGGCGTCGTCCACCTGATCCAGCCTTCTAGGCGATGCTGGGGGACTAGAAGGCCTGCTTGGCTGGCTCCTGTATGGCGCAGCTTTGCGGGACTGTTTGCGAGGCTCGCGCAGGGGTGGAGGCGAGGTGCACGCTGAAAGGGGTGGAGAAAAAGGAGAAGCTGCCTGGCCTATCCAGCCTTCCGGAATGGCTGCTTTAGCAGGCACCCTGGGATGCTCAGGGGGCGGCAAGGGAGGCAAGGCTGGCGGAGGTGGCGGAGGACGAAAAGTGGCCCCGTAGATGTGCCTGCCTCGACCCATGGGGGGGCCGCTGAAATCGCCAGGCGGCCGCGGGGGATCTGAGGCAGGTGGGGTGCTGGACAGAGAGCGCTGCACCGCTTTGGCTACCTGGGCGAATTGGGCAGGCGAAAGGAGGGGTGGAGGAGCTGAGGCGGACCGAAATTGGCCCGGTGGGGGATGCTTAGGCCTGGCTTCACGCGGCGCCAGCACCCATGGCCGTCTGGACATGAGATGCCAGCTAAGTGTCGAAGATGTCGGCGTTGAAGTCCTGCGGGGCGGGCGAAGCAGGGTGCCACATGTGAGAGAAGGAAATTCCCGTGAGCGGGACGGGTCGTGCCGCTTGACGGGAACGTTCGGCCCTGATTTGCCTGGCCCGCTCCCTATTGCACTGGATGCGCCTTTTCTGATCCAGAGTTAGGGAAGGCGGGGGTGGCGGCGGAGGGAGGGTGGAGGGAAAAATGGGGGCTGTGCCCAAAAAGTGCATGGCCTCTTGTTCCGCTTCCGAGTCCTGATCTGCGGGATCAGGCTGCTCGTGAGCCTCTGCGGGGAGGTCGCTATGGCGCCGCGGCTCGCGGGGCCTGGAGAGAGCCAAAAGCCTGCGGAAGCGGTCCAGCTCCCCATCTACTTTGGCACGGGTGCGAGGGGCGGAGGAATCAACAAAGTCGGGGCCTAGCCAAAAGTCGCTGGTCATGGAAGCGGAGAAGCGGAGGAGGGGAGCCAGAACCGAGGGGTCCGACTGGGGAAGAGGATCCTGTGGGTCGTCAACCAATGGTAAAATGACGTCCTGATATATAGCCTGGGCGAGACATTCGCAAAGGGCAGAAGGATAAGTCTTTTTGTCAGCAGTGAAAAAGCGGTCATTCTCGTCCTTACCTAGAAGTGTACGATGTGACCCCCGTGGGTGCGTGCACTTGGTCCCTTGGGGACGGTTATTTAGGAGCTCTGGGAGCGAGGGAATGCGTAGCGATAGCAAGCGCGTGGGGGCTTTGCCGAATTCGTTAGGAGGTCGGCAAGACGGCTGGAACATGCACTGGTCGATGTCCGTGGTGCGGACAGCCGGAGCAGCAGCCAAGGCCATTAAAGGTCTCCAAATCCAGCTAGGCTGCGCCCTGGGTTCCCAGTGGGCAGGGCATGGATGTTCCACCCATGCCGAGGTACCCATTTCCAAATGAGCGGCAAAAAGGAGAACCAATGAGGCGAGTAGCAAGTTGGCAATCTGCAATTGGCGGGATTGCTTGGGAGTTGCGTTGGGGATGCCCCAGTAGTGCTCGGTAGTGCGCAGCGGCTGTGGCCCGTTGGGCTTCCATCGGGCCGCGCAAAAGGTTTCGCACGGCGGGCCCCCACCCGAAACAACCACTCTGCCGGCATAAATATGTTGTTGCCAGAGCTTAATGGTCTCCGACTTGGTGAGATCGCCCAAGTCGGGGTCGATAGCAATATCGACCGACAATATATGTACCTCTATGGAGGGGTCAGGCGTAAATGATTCCAGGTGATGCTGGATATCCCCTTCGCGCCTGCGGCCAGAGAAAAGATTGAGGATGAAAATTTCCTTGCGCCTTATG
The DNA here is from genome assembly GCA_963575745.1 of Prorocentrum cordatum. Lineage (NCBI taxonomy): Eukaryota > Dinophyceae > Prorocentrales > Prorocentraceae > Prorocentrum > Prorocentrum cordatum. The sequence continues at coordinate 940,466 of CAUYUJ010006669.1, read as the reverse complement.
CGGGCTGGAATTTCTCTGGTCGCTAGACCAGAATACTCCTCTGGTTGGAATGGCCACTCAGGCAGCGCAGGGAGAGGAGGAGGTAGTGGCGGAGGGACATCGGCGGGAAAAAGTAGAGAGACAGCTGCAGAGTCCAGCGCGTAATCTGTAGCCGCCATTATGGCGCGCGCGTCCGCTTGAGACAAGTGTTTGGCAAAATCACGAAAGTGTTGTGTGGTAGCACGCTTGGCACGATGTGCCGGTAGTGCCACACGCCAGCGACCTACGCCTGACTTTACTTGTAGCTTGGCATTTTCGCAGCGTTGCATAGCAAGCGCTGTGATTTGCTCTTGAGGAAGGCGTTGGGAATGGCAGAGGAGGTAGAGAGCACATATGAAGGAGTCGAAACAGAGGTGCTGCATGAGACTGGCGCGTGAGCCAAAGGGGAGGCTGCAGGCCGGGCACACCTGGGTGTCCGGTACTAGGCCCTTGACCCTGTGGGACAAGGTCCAATGCGCCTGGGCAACGTGTTGCTTTAGCCCTCGAAATTTTAAAAATGTGCGCGCGCACCATGGACAAGTGAGCACCGTTGGGTAGTGCGCTGCCATACGTTGCTGCTCGATCGGGTGCTGTACATGGTCCGTCGGCAGGAGGGGGAGGAGGGAGGAGGGGGAGGAGGAGAGGAGAGGAAGGAACGCGGGTCGCTGTCTCTTCAAAACGAGGCCCAATACCACAGGATGGTTGTGAACAAAAGATTTCCTAGGGGGCAGTTTTCATCCGGGTCGTTTTCTGATGGTCCTGGGTCCCAAGGACGGCACCTTGAGGCCGATGTGGTGGAAGAGCGCCAGGAATGAAACGAGCAATCCGTCCAGTACTTGAGCGACGACGAGAAACGGGCCTTACGCACGATGATATAGTGGATTACGTGGGCCGCCAGCATGGCACACCGCGTAGAAAAAAGGCCGCGCCCGCGCGATCTCCCGAGGGAAGCTTACGCACGAATGTCAGCGCAAAAGACCCCGCCTTCTTCTGTCATTCACTCGTCGTCCCTTGGGCACAATTTCCGTGCGCGTGGACATTTCATCAATATCTTTACTATTCGAATAAAAGGTCGGCTACATAAATTGATGACCCCAATATTGATTTTCCGTCGGAACTACGGAAATACGTCGGATGCTCAGCGAATCGACTGGACATTCTGTCTATCTTTCGCGTGGATTCCCCGGACACAAAAACAGTTCTGTGGTAAGTCCATCCTGCAGTTTACCCCCTGCTCGAACTATTCGTTGTCCGCGAAGCTTGTCGAAGGCAGCAGAACCCACCTCAGATCCGCAAAGCGGCCTGCGCGGGCGGCACAGGTCCCACCGAGCTGCTCCACGACGACACGCCCCCCCCCCAAAGAGAAGAGTGCAGAGCTCACACGCTCGAGCAGCATGCCGCCAAGAGATGGGGGAGGAGAGGACTGCTTCGTTGTGAGCATCCCATGTGTTCGGTGCTGGCCCTGTCGCTCGCGCGCATGCCGTTCGCATAACGAGCCAAATGGAAAGAGATCGAGGAGCAGAGGCCCTCACACAGGAAGGAGGAGAAGAAAAAGGCGAGCCTGGCGCCTCTGCAAAGCACCATGCCTGGACTCCCTTCAGGCCCCGCTCGAACGCGGCACGGTGCATCGCTGTTCGGTTCCCGAGGGCCGGGGGGCGGCCAAGAAGGGGGCGTCCAAGAGGGGGGGCCGCAAATCATGGCCGGCGGCATGTGCGCGGCCCAAAGGGGGGGCCAGGGATGTAATGAAATAAGAACAAGCGCCATGAAATCTAAGGAAACATCATGGCCCACGCCGTGATATCCTCCCCCCTAGTCATCTCCCCCCTTTGGCCGCCCCCGAGAGGGCCCGAGAAATTATGCTCCGTACCAGCCCTGGGTCGAGGATCCAGGACGCCTCGGGAGACGCCGATGCGGCAGGGTGTCGTCTGCGGAGGAAGGCACGCGAGGGGCGCGACGCTCGGCAGTGCGGAGCGCCCTGGACGCCGCAGCAGCAGGGTCCGAGCCAGGCGCGCCTTCACCCGCTGCGTCTGCGGCGTGTCGGAGTCGTGCAGATTCCTGCCCGGACCGGCGTGCACAGTCAGCCCGTATGGAAAGGGCGCACGATAGGGATGCAAGGGCCTTGGAAGGCCATTCCGAAGCTTTTCGAGCGGGGCGCGGCCAGCGAGAGTGGCCAAGGATGGACCGAGGGGGCGAGGATGCAGGGGCACCCGTGGGAAGGTTGCCCATCCTTACTGTGCGGGTTGACCGTAGCGCACGGTCAGGAACTTTTGCTTAGCGTGTCGCCGCGGCGGCCCTCGCGCGACGGTCTCCGCGACAGGATGTGCCGTGCAAGCAGATTGCGTGTCGCTCCGCTGCGCGGGCCAGGAGGCTGGGAACGTCTCGGGACGTTGACGCTCGGGGACGGTGCTGTGGATAGCGCGTCGCGCCGAAGCCGGGCCAGAAATGGCGGAGCGACACTGTATGAAGCCAAAGTTCCTGACAGTAGCAGGGGGGCACGGCGACCCCATGGCCCCGACCTCGTCGGACCTTTGGCCGGACAATACACGTGGGGCTCAAATCGGTGATTCCCGAAATAGAGGGGCGTCCAACCTGGATCAGGGGTGCATCCGAAGAGCCCCCCCGCCATCCTGGGGTGTATCCCCGAGATTCCCGTTTCTTCTGCACGGCCAGTATTTGCTTGCTTGTTCGGAGGAGCGCTCGCCTTCATGAAGACGTGCGTCGCACGACGTCTGAGAGTAGAGGAACACAAGACTGCATGAACATAAACTCCTGGGGGTCTGCGCGCTTTTCTTGGATCGGCGCTGACCCCCCTCCCTGGCGCGCGGATGGCAAGGGGTAGCGTCGAAGGCGCCGCCAGGGGGCCCAAGTGCCGAGCCAAGAAATCCGCGCGGAGCTCCGAAAGTTTGTATATATGAAGCCTTTTCTTCGAGAGGAAGCGGGATCGGGACGGGAGGTGCGGAAGGAGGTAAGCCGGGAGAGGCGGTTGGGCGTGAATTAATGGGGGGGCGATAAGTGAGGGGGGGGGAGAAAGGTGCCCTTCTCGAGCTCGAAAGGCCCCCTGCTGAACCCCTTTAGGGGCCCTGAGGGCCCTTTTCTGCAGCCCTCGCTGCCCCCCCATCCATCTTGGATGCCTGGAAATGGGCACCAACATCAACCCAGGAGGTCGCCTCCACAGGGGCAAGACGATCCTGGATTTGGGCGTTCGTGCTAATAGTTCGGCCACTTGGAGAGCCCGAATAATACCACCATCGCCGAGATCGGGAGCATCTTCCCTCGGTGAAGGCACACCGCCGATCTTGGTGTTGGTGTCAACCTCTGGGCCTCCGACCATCGCCCCCCACGTTGATCGCGGCCCAATTTGGACCGCCGAAATGGGCACGGAACAAATGGGCACAATGCCCAACAACAAATGTTGTCCCAAACCAACAGCGGCCGCAGTTGGGCAGGCGGCCTCTTGTCTCAACTGGACACAGGCCGCGGCGGTGCGGACAGCGAGTCCGGTTCGAAATGAACTGGAACTGCTGTTGGGCATTGTACGCATTCTTTCCGTACCCATTTCGTTCGTGCCGGCCCAAGGCGGGGGGGTGAGATGGACATCCAACTCTCGGCCCGCAGCTGGCCCGGGCCCCGCTCCCCAGACGCGTGCCCCCCCCCGCTGTGCGGCTCCCGCGGCCGTGTCCCGCCGCTCTCTCCGGCCGTGCTGTGGGGGGACCCACTCTCCTGGCCTCCGCGCCGGGGCGCGCACGAGTGGGGAGGCACAGGCCGAGGAGGGAGGAGGTCCGAGGGAGGTCCGAGGCCGGGAGTCCGAGGAATCAAGGCTGCTGCTTCGAGGGCCTCGCCGTCTTCCCCGCCCCCCCACTCGTCCTCCGCCTCCCCCTCCCCACCCTCGGTCTCCTCGCCTCCCCCTCTCCGACGTCGTCGACGTCGTCGTCGGACCGAGGTTGGAAGCTCAAGGACAAAAGGTTATTGTGACGTGCTTGCCTGCTCGGGGCCTCCATGAGGATTCTTGTCGCCACTGCAGGAAATTCCATCTGAACCCCAGTCGACAACGCACTCCGATGCATCCTCGGTGGGCCTCGTCTGTCCCATCGCGTCGCTCCTCGCGTCGAATCCGCATGTGCACGTCGACCCCGGGTCGGAAACTGAAAGAGGATCGCCGTTCAAAGACAGGGCCCCCCCGGTGTCGTGACGCCAACCAGCCCGCAGAATGAGATCCTGCGAGCTTCGCCCCTCGATAGCACCTGCCTTTGCGGGGGGGCACTCAAGTAACTGGAAGCCGCCAACTTCCGACCCTTCGGGCGGCCTGCGCAAGGACGACTGGCCTTACAGGCGAACACGGCTGACAGCCGCAGCCCCAGGAGAAAGAAGGTCAGCATTTAGTCGGTCAGATGGGCGGGGAGGGGACGCACACCAAATCCTCTCATGCGACGAATATTTCGCCGTAGCTAGCGATGGATGGCATGATGACCAAGAATGCGCGAAGCCGAGCCTAAGTTACACACTACTAAAATGTTAAATGCGCCACGTGAGCTCGAGCCTCGAAAGAGTGCACACGCGGACGGGCGGCACACGCTGGACTTGTGCCACGGCGCGAGAGAGAGAGGGGGGAGAGAGAGAGAGAGAGAGACGGAACCTGAAATATTCGGTCATTCTCTTGAGGCCTCTCGATCTCCCATGGGCACGACGGCTCGATCCGCCCCCGCTTGAGGTCGCACCCGAAAAGACTCCGCCATGGGCACGAGGCGCTTCGCGAAGCGAGGCCACAGTGCCTCGCGGCACGACCCGACAAACAGGAACAGGTCGCCGGCGGCCTCGACCGCGGACACGACCACGTGCGTGTCCACGGGCACGGCGTTGGGGCTCATCACCGTGAAGAGCGCGGTGACCAGGCGGTACGGGACTCCTCCGGCCCTCTTCACGGTCTTGCTGGTCAGCAGGCGCACGCCCTCGGGACGTCCCTGCTCGCCGAACTGGCCGCCCTCCTGGAGCACCGCGTCGAGCACCTGCTGGGCCCCGACGCGGGCGCCGGCCTGCGGAGCGCCTGGCACGGTCTGCACGAACGCCGAGGCGCCCGACTTCCGAATGTCGCTACGGGACTCGAACAGAGAAACGCGACCGAGCCCCTGGCTCCTGGACACTGACCAGGGGGAAGAGAAGCTGAGCACCACCCGCTTCAGAAGAGCAACACGAAACACACAGGCACGCGCTTTCGGAGGCAGGCGCGGAACTGCTGGGTCGGCGCTGGAACCCCCAATCCCCTGGCGCGCGAAGCGCGCCAAGGATGGCGCCAGAGACGCCGCCAGGGGGGGGCCAGCACCGAACCAAGAAATCCGAGCAGACCTCCGAAAATTGGTGCCCATGCCGCTCTTGTTGCACTCCTATGGCCTCCCAGATGGGGTCAGAATAGATTGGGTCGGCGGATCGCGTCGCATCGTCGATGCATCACCGATGCATCGGCAATACATCGGCGACGTCGGAGATGCATCGGCGACGTCGGCGTTCGGTGGCGCGCACAAGGGTGCGGGGGGAGGGGGGGAGGCTTCTTAGGAGGCTGCTTCTTAGGAGGCGCTGGCCTTGCATCTATAGGTAACGCCCACGCCTTCTAGGCAGCAGGGGTGCTTCCAAGAAGCCCCCTCTGCGCGTGGCCGAGGCGTGGATCATCGCGCCGCAGCAGCGCCGATGCATCCGCGATGCGGTGCGAGCCTCCGACCCCCGCCTGCTCCGACCCCACCTGGAAGACCTTTGGGCTGCCCGGACGCGGCGGGCAGCGCGGCCGAGAAATCCCGCATACCCTGCGTGCCGGGCCGCTCGGCGGCGCCCCCATAGAGGTCCAGGTCGGTGCCTGGGGAAACCCGGAACGGTACCGATCTCGTTGCAGAAGGGGCTCGACCACAAGAAACCTTCCACAAGAAACCCAACCCTGAGACCCCAGGACGTCCATTGATTTGTGGTGCGGGAGCATCCGAGACACCCGAGAAACCCAACCCAAGAAACCCAAGAAACCCAAGAGACCCTGAGACCCAGCAAAGCCATCGAAGCCCAAGAAACCCAGGGCACCCTGGGCATCCACTGTGCCGTTACTCCGCGGACCTCTCCCGGGGTGGAGCTGACGAGAACTTCGTTGCGCATCCAGCCGCGGCGACGAGGGCCTCCGGGGAAGGCCAAAAAGGCGAGCGATAACGAGGCAAGGGTACTGGAATGAAATTTGTTTTAGAACGTCGACCCTCAGAGGTCTCCGCCCGGCTCGAGAAAAAATTGGAAACGCCAGGACCTCAGGGTACTTACCTTCTCTGATGACTGACTAAACATGGACCCTTCACCCTTTGTGAGGGGACCGAAGTTTGGAGGGCCAAGCGCATTAGGACTATAGGGATCCTTTCTGCAAATGTATCAAGCCAAACCGCCCATACGTATTACCCCTGATGCGAAGACGAAGACCTCAGTGAGGCCACGTCGTCACTGTGTTATTATAAACGGCAGAAAATGCCGCCATAAACATACACTTTTGGCGCTCCGCGCGGAGCGCCAGACCTCTATCCCCTGGCGCACGAAGCGCACCAGGGGCGGCCCAGCGCAGATCCAAGAAATCCGCGCGGAGCGCCAAAAGTTTATGTTCATGACTTCCTTTCTTCTCCGATATTAGGATTCGGATTCTGAGGGGCAACAGTAGGGGGGAACTGGCATAGGGGGGATGCATCGACCTATAATCGGCGATACGTCGCCGATAGGTCGTCGATAGGGCGCCGATAGTGAATCCGCACCTTCCTGGGCCGGTTAGGGCTATCGGGCCCCTATCGGCGATCACTTGGAGATTGAGGGTCGATGCACCCCCCCCTATGCCTAGCCCCCCCCCCCCTGCCGTTGCCCCTGAGGCTCTTGCACTCTCGATGAATCTGAAGGTCGGTGCCGGCCCACGCCGGCGCAGCGGCCACGCGTGGCGCGGCGCCGAGCAGCAGGGCCCACAGCGGGCCTGGCGTTTTGAGGCGGGCATGTCTCCCTATAGGCGGTTTTTTGGTAGAGGAATCGAAGAAACTAAAACAGAAAATCAAACATAGTCGAGAAATCGTCCCCAGATTATGCTTGACTATTTTTCAAATTACTTCTCCTATGTAGAAAGACATGCCCGACTTCAGCCTGGCGCCACGGCGCCGCGCCGGGGCAGCGCCAGGGCGCGGGCGCCGCGGCCCTCCGGCGGGGGCGCCAGCGCCCGCCGGGGCGCGGGCGTCAGCGCCAGCGCGACCAGGCAGCCCAGCGCTGCGCAGCACGTGGAGGGGCAGAAGGCGAGGACCGTGACCAAGACTGAACGCGGAAATGACCCCAGACATGATCGCGTCGTCAAAACATCAGGACAGGAAGTTTTTCCGATTTCGGCCTCGGGAAGCCCTCGCCAGGCCTCGGGACCGTCAAAAAAAAACTCAGGATGAAAAACCGGCCCCGGGGAAAGACTCTGGACTTCCGCGGACGCCGTCCTGAAAAAATCTGGACGTCGCATGTCTGGGACCGAGACTGAACGCGGAAATGAAGAGCACGTGGTCGACTTCACGCAGTACGTGGTCGATGTCACGCTCTTCTTTATCGTCCTAATGGTGTGTGTGCTTCGTTTCATGCGCGTCCTGTTTCTTCCTCCTCCTCCTCGTCTTCTTCGGCTATTCCTTCTTCTTCAGAGTTGCTGTGGTGAGACCGGTAGGGTAGATGTCCGTCTTCTTCGCCCATTTGGTTGTGGCTTCGTGATGCAGACTGAGCGCGGATATGACCCAACCCGCAGACCCCAAATTCGGGCTGGGGGGTGGACGGGTTTCATTCAGTCGGCCCGTATCGTAAGGATACGCGACAAGGATGCAAGGGCCTTGGAAGGCCATTTCGAAGCTTTTCGAGTGGGGCGCGACCAAAGAACAGTGGCGAAGGATGGGCCGAGGAGGCAAGGATGCAAGGGTACCCCTTGGGAGGTTGCCCATCCTTAACATGCGGGTTGACTGTGCAGTGGAGGTCGCCATCTTGACCCCGCACTTTTGATGTTATCTCAGTTCGTTAGTCTGCGGCGGGATGCTCCCCCTTTACTGGGGCAACGCACCGTCCCTCGGATGCCGCACAGGCGGCTACCCCAGTTGAGGCTTTGTACCCTGTGGTTGTGGCTTCGTGCCAAGTAACCCGTACAGCAGAGTGAACGCGGAAATGACCCAACCCGCAGACCCAAAATTCGGGTTGGGGGGGGACGGATTGCAAATGTGAGCGTTTTCTTATTTGGCGTTCCGACATTGTGCGGAAGAAGGGGGGAGGGGGTGGGTCTGTCTCCGGACCTCTGCTTAATGCCACTGTTTGCCACCGTGCGTCCTATGGTGGAGACTCCACCAGCTCGAAACAGGCGCCAAAAACAGCCAAGATCTCTACTCCATGGGGGGGGAGGGTGGGTGCGAGGGCCCGCGCCGATCGGCAAAACAGTGAACACAAAAACGACCACCATGGCATTTTTCACTGTTCCCGACGCCCCCCCCTGCTACTGGGAATGGAGGGCAAATTTTGTGACCTTCGGGTTGGGTTGGGGTGGTGTGGTGGGTGGGATGAGGAAAGCGTCGGTGCCAATCTTGGTCACCGTGCATCTTGGTCACTGTCGATCCGTGGCTCGTCCCCGCGAGTCGACAGAGGCCGGGCACGGACCCGAGACCGGCGGCAGCTTGGCCATGGCCAGCGGGTCTTCTGTCCCTCGAGCACGGGCGCAACCCCAAAGATCCGATGTCGTGCAATTTCTTCACCACGGGGCCCACTGAGGTCTCGACCCGCTCCCCGGGGACCAGTTCTTCATCCCGAGCCATTTTTGGACGGTCCCAACACCTTGTGGTGTCAGACCCGGCGGTGACCCTCAAATCCCCAAAGACCTCACTGCACGGTCCGTCACCGCAGGTCTTGGCACCCTGGAGGATCCAGTCGCCCGAGACACCCTCGAACCCCCATCGACTCACCACACGGTGTGGACACTACCCCGTTTGCTGGCCCCCGAGCCGTTTTTCGACGGCCCCGAGGCCCACCGAGGGTCCCTGCTTGCAGGGGCCGAAACTTGCGCCAAAACGGCGGTGGACAAACCTCCATTTCGTAAACCTCCCCCTAGTGAAAACAGCCTGAGACCGAAACCGACGGACCTGGACCCGCAGAAATGACGGCCGCGACGCCCTCTCGCGAACCGAAAACGGCCAATTCCTTAATCGACGTGTCAGGGTAGGAGGTCTTTCCACCTCCGACCGAATACCTCCGTCTGGCTTCTGCCCACGCCTCGGATCTCTGGGGGCCGCCGCGGCCCTCGCGGCGGCCGCCGGCGCCGCCAGTGGCCCAGCGCCCTCCCGCCGTGGCCGGCGCTGCCGCCGGCGGCCGAGGCGCTTCCCGCAACGGCCGCCGGCGGTCGCGGGCCACCGGCCGGGCGCGAGCACCGCAGCGCCGGCCAGCAGCACATGCGCGCCGTCGGCGGCGCGTCCAGGCGGCAGCTGCCCCGGAGATCCCGACTGCCTGCCAGACCCCCCCAACCCCACCCCGGACATGATCGCGTCGTAAAAAAGTCAGGACGGGAGGCTTTCGTTATTTCCGGCCCAGCTGGGGGCCCTCGCCAGGCCGCGGGACCGCCAACAAAAATCCTCAGGATGAAAAGCGGGTCCCGGGGAAACGGTCTGGACTTCCGGGGACGCCGTCCTGAAAAAATCAGGACGTCGCATGGATGGGGTTGGCGGGGTACGGGCTGCATATATGTTTTCTCAATGTTCCCCGGCCCTCCCCGCACCCGCCACTGGAAATGGAGGGCCAATTTTGAGGCCTTCGGGTTGAGTTAGGGTGGTTTGGTGAGTCGTGAGATCCGGCGTCGCGAAGGCACAGTAACATCGCGAAAAAGCACGACGGGAGCCCTGGGCCCCGACGTCGTGATTTCTTTCTTAGCGTCGACCCCCAGAGGTCTGGACCCAGTCCCCAGGACCGGCTTTACATCCCGAGTCGTTTCTTGATGGTCCCTGGAGGCCGAAAGCAGCGAAAAACTGTCCGTCGTGATTTTGTTCACAACGCGAGGGGGTCTGTGGGCAGCGCGCCCGGGGGGGAAGTGAGAAGGGATGGCCTTCTCAGAAGGCTCGGAAGTCCCCCGGCCTTCTGAGATGTTTTCTAAGCCTTCCCCGCAGACGCAAAAAACTTCTAAGGCACAATGACTTCTGAGAAGCCCCGCCGCCTCCTTCTGAGAAGGCCTCCCCCTTCTCACTTCCCCCCCTTTGTTCGCCGCCGAGTCTGGGAGCCCTGGGCCCCACCTTTCGGCGGCATCCTCCACGCCGGATCGATCCGTGCTGGCCTGCAGGGCCTGCCGAGGCAGAGCAGAGGGCGGCCTCGTCGCCGGGTGCGGCCCTGACGAGTGCGGCGCACCGGAGCTCACAGGGTCCCTCCGAGCCCGCGCGCTCCCGGCGGCACAGCTCTCTCGAGACGGGGTGGCTCGAGGCAGAGCCCGCTCCGGGGGCAGGAGGAGCAGGAGGAAGAGGAGGAGGAGGAGGAAAAGGAGGAGGAGGAAAAGGATGAGGAGGAGGAGGAGGACGAGGAGGAGGAGGATGAGGAGGACGAGGAGGAGGAGGCGCCGAGCAACCTCGAGGTGCGCAGCAGGAAGAACTGATCTCCCCATGGGGCTGTCCTCAATGCAGCGACGATCAGAAAAAGGTCTAAGTACGCGAGATGGCGCAGCGACCTTACGCGGTGGCTTAGGCGGGCCGCCCGCGCGGCACGCCACAGTGGAGACGAGGGCGTTTACGCGCGACCTTGCGCGAGCAGCTTACGCGCCAATGTCGGCGCAGACGGCCCCGTTTCCTTTGTCGCTCGTTCATTGCCCCTGCCACAGTGACAGCAGATCGAGGGTCGCGACACCGCAATCGAGCATCCATGCAAGAAACAGGCACTACACGCGCAACACAACCTGCGGCACGTGAGCGACGAACAGACACATGTTGCACGCAGCATGACGCAGCGACCTTACGCCGTAGCTGACACGGGCCGCCAGCGTGGCACACCGCGTGGACATGCGAGCGCTCACGCGCGGCCTTTCGCGGGCAGCTTACGAGCGAATGTCAGTGCAGTCGACCCTGCTTTTTCTTTTTCGCTCACGTGGCAGGAGGCACGTCCGTGCATGACATGACATACCCGACCATCAACCCCGGCCGCTGTCCTCACGGGGGACTTCGAAGCAAAACTTGTCAGAAAAGCCTCGATCTGCTCCCGCTTGAAATCGCCTTCGCGCACGTATGGCAGCAGTGTGCGTGACACAAGGATGGATACGCACGTATGCATGCAGAGGTATCCATATATATATAAATATATATATATATATATCAACACCTACAGGACCGACCATGATGTCACAACCGAGCAAAGCATAGAGGCGTTGCTTCTAACCCACCGCTGGAGATTGAAAACGAGGACCTTGATTGTATTGTCACCGCATATTGACTCCATTGCCACGGCCACTTAGATCGCTCGCGCACTGCTACCATCTGGGGGTTCCTTGGCAGACTGACGCGCCCCACAAGCGAAACGAGTCTCAGCGCAAGAACGGTCTCTTGCACCTTGAGCTTGCCACGCCAAAACAAACACGACCGACGGAGACTCAACGCGTCGGGCCCAAGATGGCATCCGGAGCGGTCCAGGACAGCCAGGGAGGCCCACAGGACTGCCCCTAGGAACCCCGAGGGCGCAAGGGCCCGCTGGACGCCCTCAGAGCCCCAGTAGCGTTCCCACTGCGCCCACAGAGCCCCCAAAAGGGGGTCCCAAGAGGAACCCCCAAACGCCCCAAGAGCCATTGCAGAACGATCCCCCCCCCTCTCTCAGAAGAGACACAGGCAAAGCACCGCCGCCACCGAGAACCCGTCGGGGGGGAGGAACCGACGCCTGAGCGGGGGCACGCCTGAGCGTCGCCCTGCTCTTGGCGACGCTCAGGCGTGCCACCGCCCAGGGGTCGGCTCCCCTGGGTTCTGGGTGGCGGTGGCCCGTGCTTCTTCCTTGGCTCCCCCACTCTCTTCCTCTCGTCTCCTCCATCTCCTTGCTAAGGCCTTCTCTCCACTGAGAGGCGGCCTTTCGCATGCTGTGGCGCACTTGGACCTGGGGAAGAGAGGCGCCCCATGATACGGCTCTCTGGGCCCCAGGGGAGGCACAAGTGTCACACATCACGGCCTTCTCGTGTTTGCTGGAAAGCGTGACAAATGATTCGGCCTGCCCGAACTAAACTCCTCCATCGAACTGTCACATGCTAAACTCTTCCACATCGTTCTCACATGTTAAACTCTTCCGATCTAGGGATGACAAGTGTCACTTGCTAAACGTTTCCATACAAGTCTGGAAGGGCCGTACACAGAATGCTGCGCTGGCATAGTGGTGTAACGTGCTTCAAGTATCTGGTTAACGTGCTCACCTGAAACAATGCCACCATGAGACGAGAAAGGCTGACAACCCACCAAGCGTAGTGACGGAGATGTTATGCAACGCAAGCAGATACCAGACCAACAACGAGAAGGAGACGATAGAAACATACATTGCATGTATACCGATGGTGTCGATTCACATGCCGTAGAGAAATACTGGCCTTGGTATCTGTGGCGCTTGGCAGCCTCATCGACGACTACCTGCGAAACGGGCAGAAACATCGTGACCAACATCATCAAGGCACACCCGTCCCTGCTAGATCTGCCTCTAAAGGAGAGGCGGCAGCTCAGATCCACCCGCTTCGCGCTAGCATGGGGATAACAACGCATTCTCTGAGGTCGGCCGCCGCTGTGCCGAGAGCACGCGGCTTCGGCCCCTGCGGGCAAACACGGAAGCATGTTAGACACACACACACACACGCACACACACATACACACACAGACACGCATCCCATCACACCTCGGTGTGTCATGATCGACCCGCACATGATCACAAGGCACGCGGGGCCATGCTCCTGCGCAAGACGTCTTCGGCGGGGGAGAGGGGGGCTGAGACCGTATTGGTACAAGCGAGCGGGAGCGCTGGGGCTGCCCTGCCGGGCCAGAGCGAACCACGAGCCCACCCGAGAGGAACGAGCTTAAGGCAGGCTCGTGTCGTGCCGACGTCGGCGCTGGTTCCTGACACCGCGGGGGTCGTTCAACCTTGAACGATCGGCCGTTTCCGAAACGTCAGATCTTTCAACATCGACCGATTCTGGACCGCCAGCAGCGTTCAACGTCGAACGCCAGCGGCGGGGTCTTCGTCGCTCGATCTACAAGTTTTCTTGCCTGTGCCATGGTGACTTGAATTAGCTGGTGGTTCGCCCACGACGCCAAGTGTGGGTCACTCTGTGTTGACAGAACTGCCCGACAATTTTCTGCGCTTGCATGTTTCGAGCTGGCACTCCGCGTGCGTGGACGTGCCAGTAGTTTTCACTGGAGTCCGTCGGCGTCGCCATCACTGCTCGTCATCGGCGACACCTGGATACACTCCTTCCCCCGCCCACTGGGACCTCTGGGACCCTGGGACTCGTGGGGCCTGCTGGACCTGCTGGGGGACTTGTGGGGCCTCTGGCACTTTTGGGACAGGGCTGAACCTAAACGCTGTTTTGCTGGACTTCGGCAGTGTTTTGTTTTTCGTTATGGCAGGGAGGTACAGGCCAACAGGGAGAGCAAAACGAAAACATCACGAAAGCAACACAACATTTAGGTCCAGCCCTGTCTGGCACCTGTGGGACTTGTAGGACCTGCGGGACCACCTGTGGGACCTGTGCGGCCTGTACGACCCACAGGACCTGCACCCGCCCAAACCAACAAATGTGGCCGGCATGGCTGCGAGAGCCAGGTTCCTGCAAACCGGCTGGCGAATCAGGCGGTCTCGGGCTCCCCGTCCCCCTTGTGGCAGTTTTTTTCGCAACCATCCTGTGGAGTTGTCCTCGTGTTGAGGAGACGGTCCCCGCGTCCCTCCTCTCCTCTCCTCCCCTCCTCCCCGTGCTCCCTCCTCCTCCCCCTCCTCCTTCCTCGTTGCGTTTCACCCACCCAGTGCAGCGCTTCGTGGCCCCATAGGAAGCTCCACGCAAGGCCCCAGTGGGGGTGGCCACATGCGCCCGCCAAACCCAGTACACCGCTTCGTGGCCCCATAGGAAACTTCACCTAAGGCCCCAGGGGGGGGGCACATGCGTCCGCCACACCCAGTACAGCGTTTCGTGGCCCCATTGGGAGCTTCACCCAAGGCCCCATTTCGGGTGGCCACATGCGTCCGCCAAACCCAGTACAGCGCTTCGTGGGCCCATAGGGAGCTCCACGTAAGACCCCCGTGGGGGTGGCCATATGCGTCCGCCACACCCAGTACAAGGCTTCGTGGCCCCCTAGGGAGCTTCACCCAAGGCCCCAGTGGGGGTGGCCACATGCGTCCGCCACACCCAGTACAGCGCTTCGAGGCCCCATAGGGAGCCCCAGTGGCCATATGCGTCCGCCACTCCTAGTATAGCGCTTCGTGGCCCCATAAGGAGCTCCACCTGCGGCCCCACTGGGGGTGGCCACATGCGTCCGCCACACCCAGTACAACGCTTCGTGGCCCCATAGGGAACCACACCCAAGGCCCCAGTGGGGGTGGCCACATGCGTCCGCCACACCCAATACAGCGCTTCGTGGCCACATAGGGAGCTCCACCCAAGGCCCGAGTGGGGGTGGTCACACGCGTCCGCCACACCCAATATAGGGAGCTCCACGTAAGGCCCTAATGGAGGTGGCCACATGCGCCCGCCACACCCAGTACACCGCTTCGTGGCCACATACGGAACTTCACCTGCGGCCCCAGTGGGGGTGGCCACACGCGTCCGCCACACCCAATACAGCGCTTCGTGGCCACATAGGGAGCTCCACCCAAGGCCCGAGTGGGGGTGGCCACATGCGCCCGCCACACCCAGTACACCGCTTCGAGGCCCCATATGGAGCTCCACGTAAGGCCCCAATGGGGGTGGCCACATGCGCCCGCCACACCCAGTACAGCGCTTCGTGGCCCCATTGGGAGCTCTTCAGCCACACCCAGTACAGCGTTTCGTGGCCCCATAAGGAGCTCCACCCAAGGCCCCATTTCGGGTGGCCACATGCGTCCGCCACACCCAGTACAGCGTTTCGTGGCCCCATCAGGAGCTCCACCCAAGGCCCCAGTGGGGGTGGCCACATGCGTCCGCCACACCCAGTACAGCGCTCGGGGGCCCCATAGGGAGCTCCACGTAAGACACCCGTGGGGGTGGCCATATGCGTCCGCCACACCCAATACAACGCTTCGTGGCCCCATAGGGAGCTCCACCTGCGGCCCCATGTGGGGGTGGCCACATGCGCTCGCCACACCCAGTACAGCGTTTCGTGGCCTTCAGGGAGCTTCACCCAAGGCCCCAGTGGGGGTGGCCACATGCGTCCGCCACATCCAGTACAGCGCTTCGTAGTCACATAGGGAGCTCCACCTGCGGCCCCAGTGGGGTGGCCACATGCGCCCGCCACACACAATACACCGCTTCGTGGCCTTGAGGGAGCTCCACCCAACGCCCCACTGGGGGTGGCCACATGTGTCCGCCACACCCAGTACAGCGTTTCGTGGCCCCATAGGGAACTCCACCCAAGGCCCCAGTGGGGGTGGCCACACGCGTCCGCCACACCAGGTACAGCGCTTCGTGGCCCCGTAAGGAGCTCCACGTACTGCCCCAGTGGGGTGGCCACATGCGCCCGCCACACTCGGTACAGCGCGTCGTGGCCCAATAGGAAGCCACCCGGTACAGCGTTTCGTGGCTCCGTAATGAGCTCCAGTGGCCACCGAAGGCCCCAGTGGCAACGCCCGCATGCGTCCCCCCTTTTCGTGGCAGGGAGCTCTACCGAAGGTCACAGTGGCACCGCCCGCATGCGTCCACAGCGTTTCGTGGCCCCGTAGGGAGCTCCACAGAAAGACCCCGGCGGCACCGCCCGCATGCGTTCCCCCCAACCAATACACCGATTCGTGGCCTCATCGGGAGCTCCAGCGAGGGGCACCGCCCGAATGTGTCAGCCACACCCAGGGCCACGGGGTGTACTTACTGGTTGTGCCGACCGTAAGACGGTGCGCAGGAATACTGGGCACCCCAAGACGAGAACTCGCATCGAGAGCATGTGCCGAAGCGAACTTCACTGGAGGTCCGCCAGTTGGTGGATCGCGATTCGGCTAAGGCTGGCGATATCCCACCAGCCCTCTGGGCGCAGGTGGTCTAGGGCGCTTCCTTTTCCAACCTCCTTCCTTTCCCTGCTCGGGAGGTTTACCTCCCCCCCCCTCGGTGGGTCTGGACGGGCTTCCCCGCGAGGTGGCAGAGGGTCCATAATGGCCCAAGATGGCTCCGAGAGAGCTTTCGATAGCCCAAGATGGCCTCCAAGATCGCCCAAGATACCTCAAGATGGCTCAAGACAGCCTCCGACACACATCCAAGAGGCCTCAAGACGGCCCCAAGACGGTTTCAAGTATCCCCCGAGCCCTCCAACGACCCCCCCAATAGGCCAAAATCCTTCAAACATCTAAGGACAAACGATGTGTTTGGCCTTCTCGTTTTTTCGTCTCCGATGGGCCCGTCTTGACCTGAAGCGGCCTAAGAGAGCCCCAAGAGGGGCCCAAGCGGCCCCCAAGAGCGCCCAAGAGCACTCCACGAGCGGGTTAAGAGGGCCCCAAGACAGCATGGTCGAGCTTCCGAGGGGGCGATGGGAATTAAAAACCCCCTTCTTTTGAACAATGAAGGCCCCAAGAGGCCTCCCAGACCCCCCGAAAGAGCCCCAAGAGGGCTCCAAGACCCCCGAAGGGAACCCCAAGAGGGCCCCAAGAGGACCCCATGAGGACCCCAAGAGGGCCCCAAGATGGCTCCCAAATGGCATCATGAGTCTTCGAAGAACCCCTCACCACGACATATCCCCAAAGCCCGACTTCTCGTCCTCCTTGTCATCGTCCGTTCTTCCCGTGCTTCTTTCCTGCCGCCTCCCTGCTCCTATTCATCCTCCTCGCGCCGCGTTCCTCCTGCTCCTCCTCCTCCTCCTCCTCCTTCCCGTCCTCCTTGCGTGTGTTTCCTCCTCCTCCTCCTCCTCCTCCTCCTCCTTTTTCTCCTTCTCCTCCTTCTCATCCTGCACGAACATCGGAAGCAACATCAGCAGCAACACTGACAGCAGCACCAACACCTGGGCACATTCAGAAAGCACGCGAATTTATATACAAACCAGTGCAAGAGGTAATCTCAATGATGTCCATCGAAATACAACTCTACTCTGCGCAACACTGGCGTCATATTGTAGATATCGCAATTTGCGCCGGACACGCTTCCACCAGGGAACACCATGGCGCATTGTGCACTCATTTTTCCGAACCTTCATTGCGCGAAACTATTTGTGGTCCCTGATTTTTAGCCCTAAGATACTGCCCGCCCACTTTGGACGCTTCCAAAACGGTTGTGCGACCGCGTGCTTCCAGGCGTCCCTGATTAACCAATTCACCAGGTAATCGTTCCTGGATGGGCTGGTGGGGCTATTTTTTTGATCGCGGTCGCAAGCGAAGGTGCAGGCGGCGTCACAAGTTGTCCCGGGCGACGGGCGAAACCTAATTAACCAGCGAGCGAACTCACGGTTGCCTAAGCTGCCGCCGAAGAGCGCTGGGCGGCGCCGGGGGCTGAAGGCGGGCTGCTGGGGGCGCCAGGTGTGCCAGGCGGCCGAAGTGCAGCCATCCCAGAGGCGAGACCACCGGGAAGACGAACGAATTGTACCCTGTCGCGCCAGGAGCCAGAAGTAACCGTGCCACCGAGCGCGGCAAAGCGCGGGGCTGCGCAAGCAGTCCAGCGTACCTGTGTCGCATGTCAGCAGTGGCAGCCTCAGATGGCTGAACAAGAACGCTAAACCACTCCTGAGAAATCCACGTAGACGCGCATCCCACCAGTGCAAGCGGCAGCTGCAAACACGGCCAGGTTGTGGCAGTGTCATAAGAGCATGGGCCAGGAACGCGCAAGCATGCTAGCTGGGGCTGGTCGACGAGCAAGCTGGTGGGGATTCTTTTTTGTTCGCGAGCGCGCAGGAATGCCAGGCACCGTCAAGAAACGCGGCTAACGAGCAGCGGACTCAATTCCGCACAAGAGCGCACAGGAGCGAGATGCGCTGCGGCTCAAGCGGTGGACCTAGCGGACTCACTGGTCGAGGTGCAGCACCAAAATGGCGAAATGCTGAAATCCACGTAGACGAGGGCGACGAACATGCGTGCAGGCGCTCAACGGAAGAATTCTGGATCGCCAAGAGGGTAAGCGTGCCAGCGGCGGAAGCGCCACCACGGCGGGGGAGCAGGAGAAACAACGCCAGGGCACCACAACAGCGGCGACGGCGACGAGCCAGCGGAAAAGGCCACGTCCACAACTGAAGGCGGCGGCGCCCAAGCCAGGGGTACAGGTCGACCCTGGGGAAGCGGCTTGGGGGAGGACCGAGCGTCCGTCGACCCCGAGCGGGCGCTGGTGGGGATGCGCGAAGCGTCTAGAAATTTCTGAAAACATAACGTTCTGGCCGACCGGTGTTTTTCGATAGGACTGAGTTCTCCCAACCAACATACAGACTGCGGGGAACCCTTGACGAAGCACCTTGCCTGCTGTCTCTGCGAACCCCTGAGGACGGACACGAGCGGAGGAGCACAATCGCTTCGACGGGCTGGCCATCTTTGTGTCATCTGCATCTGTGTATCATATGTTTCTGCTCACGCCTGGTCAAAATCTTTTACTCATCCCTCATGTTCCACGCCCCTCCGTTCCCCAGGAAGGCGGGCCGACACCATTCGACGCGCATGTCTGCGCGCTCGCCCCGTCTGCGCAGCTCCTGCATGCGAAACGTGTGAACGCTCCGGAAGGCCAACTTCCGTTCAAGCGTGTGGAGTAGGAGTCGACTCTTTGTTTCATGGTTTCGCAGGACCATGAGGTCCTCTGTCCATTTCGCGTCGGTGGATGGCTCCATTGGGGTCCATTAAAGCCTGACTGCCAACAACATGCACGTGAGCGCACCAAAGAGCGTAAATGTTGTTGTCGTCATCTCTGCCCTCAGCCCAAACCTTTCCAAATACGTTTGACACTCAAGCGATCCATAGCTTGGTAGCAGCGCTCTATGGGGCTGTGGACGCATGAATGGATGGTATACTTCTCCGCAAGTTCTGCGTGTACGTGAGAGGGAATGTCCGATGAGTGGGGAGATCTTCGTGATTGCACGGGCCTCCTGCTGGTCTCAACGCTGGCAACCGACAGACAACTGCCATTGCTGCCTGCCCGAACCACTTGTGTGATGTTTGTTGCCATGCAAAACCGTTTGGCCGAGTACGGTAGGCCGTGTCGTACCAACGCTGGCGTTGTTTTCTGGCACTGCGCTGGATAGTTCAACCTTGAACAATCGGCCAGTTCCGAAACGTTAGAACGTTCAACATCAACCGATCTCTGGCGGCGTTTCGCGTTGAACGCCAGCTGCGGGGTCGCCGCCGGTCGACACGACGCGAACCTGCCGTAACTCTCTCCAGAATCTGCACGATTATAGCCGCCACTGTGCGGCAGGCACTGCGTGGCGTGCCCTCCGTGAAGGCTCTGTCGAGGGCCCAGGGCATCCTGCTTTCAGCTGTCCTGGGCGCGCTGGGGCGCTCCTGGAACGCGTCGTGCTGCGGCAGGGTCCGAGCATCCCGCACACCCGAAGAGAGTCCCAGAGGACCGTCCAGGGGCTATCTCGGGGGCCTCTCGGGCTGTCTGAGGGGCAGGCCTGGGATCTTCCGACGAGGGCCACATCACTGAAGAGCACAGGCCTCGGCATGGCTTCAGCACTCTCGCTCCTTGGTCGCGAGAGCGTGAGTGGCGACCCACGGGGGCCCAAGACCGCATCAGGAGGGGCCCAAGAGGCCCCCCGGGACGGCCCCAGAGAGTGGTACAAGACGAGCGAGGAGGACCCAAGTGGGCCCCGAGCTGGTCCCAAGAGAGCTTCGAGAAGGCGAAGAGGTTCCAGGACACAGGGCCACGAGGCTGTCCCGAAGACCCCAGGTGGAGGAGGAGGAGGAGGAGGAGGAGGAGGAGGAGGAGGAGGAGGAGGAGCGGGGGGAGAGGCCTCCAAGAGGACCGCCAGCAGGCCTCGCGAGAACACAAGAGCCATCCCGCTCGTCCACGACTCTTGGGCACGGTGCCGGGCTGGGCAGACGGCCACTAGATATCACAGTTGAAGGGACCCAGGGACACACACACACACAAATAAATAAATAAGAGCAAATCCCAGGATCCCCCATATTTTCCTATATGTTCTGGAGCTTCGTCTCCCCACCACTGTCCATATTTTCCCATACTCTCCTGGAAATCGAAGATTCGTGTCTGTGTGATGTTCCCCTCCTGAACCGTCTCTCAGGCCCAAAATTCCATTTGCTGGCCCGCTGCTGCAGATGCTGCTGCCGGGGCACCACGGCCGGCAGATCGGTCACGGAGAAGGCGTTTCGCAACGTCATGTCCGAGGCCTTCACCTCACCTGCACGGCGCTGCATTGCAATCATCCGCGTCCTTACAATGATCTTTTTATCCGCCCTCCCGCCCCCTCACTTCATCCTCCTCCACCCCCTCCCCCGCCCGCTACCACTCCCCCTTCCCCTCCCCTTTCTCCTCCCAATACCTCTCCCGCCCCTCTCCCTCTCCCCTTTCCCCTCCCCGTACATTCCGTTCCTTGTGAATAACTCTTCACTGTCGGAAATCCAGACGTGTCGGCGGTAAAGCGGGCCGGGCGGTTCGCCTGAGACTCTCCCACCACTGATGCTCCTCAAACTTGGGAACTCAGCAGTTGCACGGATGGAAGGCTGGTCCCAAGTCGAGCTCTTCTGAGCGCAGCGCACATTCGCCTTTACAGTTTGCGACAGCGTCACGAATGGAGAGCGGGTAGCTTTCAAAATGTGACTCTTGCCCTCGCGCCGGACAGATCAGAGCTTTCAAATGTTGAAACGGTCTTTGTTTAAAAAATTGTACAGCGGCTCTGCTGACTCCTTACCAGATCCACCCTCCCCGCTCCGCAACACTCGCTACCAGATCCACCCTCCCCTCCTTGCGCCCTCCGCGCTCCTCACACCTGACTCGTATGGCGCTCTCAAGCCCGTGCCTTTTGGCAAGGCATGCCCAAAACAGAAGTGGGAACCGTGCGTGCACATGCTGGGGGCAGCAAGTTGTGGATGCCCTCTCGTGGCTCGGGCGGTCAAGCGGGCTGAACCGACCACGTCACACTTTGGAGGCGCACTACTTCTTTGCATCGATTTCGAGCCCATCCCTGCCAATCCATTGACCTCTGCCTCTGCCCCCCCCTCCTTGCGCCCTTCACGCTCCTCACCCCTCCCTCCTCCTCTTTGGACGCCCGAAATGGGTACGGAAAAATGGGTACAATGCCCAACAACAAATGCTGTCCCAAACCAGCGGCCGCTGTTGGGCAGGCGGCCTTCTCTCTCGATTGGACACAGGCCGCGGCGGCGTGGACAGCGAATCCTGTTCAAAATGAACAGGAGCTGCTGTTGGGCATTGTACCCATTCTTTCCGTACCCATTTCGGGCGTCCAGATACTCGGAGAGAGCCTGGCTCCGGGCGCGCGCCGGCGGTGGGACGCGAGGGCCCAGCTCGGAAGCGCACGAGGGCGCCGGCACGCGCCCAGCCCAGAGGACGTGCGAGGCGGGAGCGGGCCAGCACGTGCAGAAGGAAGGGGCGAAGAGGCGAGTCGGGCCACAGTTAGGTCGGGCATGTCCTCCGATAGGCGAGTTTCGGACCAGCAAATCTAGCAAATCTTTCGGACCAGCTGGCAAGACTAGCCAGCCCCAGCGTAGGAGGAGCTAGGGGTAGGTAGGTGGGATGGTCATTGTTGTCATTGCAACTCTGACGCAGCATATTTGGCTCCAGTCCGGAGGGCTAGCAACAGCCAATTTCCCTTCCCAAGGGGGGAGGAGCCTTTAGCAGGTGTATCCGCGAAGCCCAAAAAGAGAGTCGGGCCAGAGTTAGGTCGGGCATGTCCTCCGATAGGCGAGTTTTGGACGGAGAATCCGCCGGCCCGTCGCCGGGGAGCCTTCTTTCGTCCCCTTCAGTCGGGGGAGGAAGAGAGCCCCCTTCCTCGCTCGGGGAACGGGTTCGCAGCTTGAGGGAATCCCATCCACGTCCTCATTACATCAAAGGGACGCCCCTTTCCTTTGTCCCTTCCCCGGCGGGGGGGGGGTCCTGGGGGAGATGGGGGGGGTCAAATTCGCATCGCCTCTGGGGGTCCTCCTTTCCCACGCCGGCCAGTCCTTCTCTGGCGCGCCGGTCCTCCTGGGGTCCTCCTCCCCAGGTGGGGAGGAGTCCCAAGGGGAAACAGGGGAGTCAGATACGCATCCGTCCTTGGGGGTCCTCCTCCCCTTCCCTCCCCTCTCTCACGCCAGTCCTTTTCCGGTCCTCCTCCCCAGGGGGGGTCCCAGGGGGGAGTCCTTTTCCTACTCCTCCTCCTCGTTATCTCCGCCTCCTCTCCTCCTCCTCCTTCTCCTTCTCCTCCTCCTCCCCCTCCTGGAGGTCGTCGACGCCTTTCAGGGTCGGCGGCACAGGCCGCTAGGCCTTCACAATAAACAAAAAGTTACCAACATATATGAAAAAAAACACACAAACATAATATAATCAAATCGTCCACACACTGATTTTGACTATTGTTGAATAATTCTCCTAGAGGGACGTGCCCGAGTTCAGACCAGAGCTCCAAGTGTCCTGTGGTGCGCAACTGAAGGGGCTCACTCTCGAACTGCCGTTCCTGGCCACTCGAAGCAAGGCCGTCCACGGCGACGAAGAGCGACCGAAGGAAAGCCGCCAGAACCTAACAGCGAAAACGACGCCGACAGGCCACGCGCAGCCCACGCAGAAAGGCGCAGCGGCGCAACGTCGACACACCAACCGACAGAACCGAACCGAGCGAACGCAACCCACTGCGACGCAACCGAACTGACCGAACCGCGGACACCGGCACTGTCCTGGCCAACGCCCGTCCCTTCGCGCGCGCGCGCGGCGCGCATCCAACCGACAGGGTCGGACACGGGCTGCTAAACGCAGCTAGCATATCCTTAATGGGGAGGCGCACGGACCACGGGCAAGAGGGAATGGAGGAGGTGGAAGATGAAGAATACGAGGACGAGGGGGAAGAGGGAGGGGAAGGGAGGAGGGAAGCGAGCACGAGATTCAGCCCGAGGAAGGGGAAGAGGACGGATGGCAGAATCGACCAACGCTCATTCACCCAACGAATGCGTCCATAAGTCCTGGTCAAGACTCGCCCACCCTCCCGCGCACATGTGCATTGGGCACCCCCTCCTCAAGCCCTCTTCCCCTTTGTCGCCCTCCCAGGCGCCCAAGAACTCACCACCACCACCACCACCACCACCACCACCACCACCACCACCACCACAACCACCACCGCGAGGAGTCAGGCAGGGTCCTCCAGGTGGGCCCCCCTGTTTGGCGGCGTCCCGCTCGAGGGCATCTCCAATCTCCGGCTCGGGGAGGCATCCTGGACCTCCTCGCTGGACATGGCCCGCGGGAACGGTGGCGGTGTAGCTCCTCCCCCCCCGACCAGGAACCCCTGCGCGCGGGAGGAGGGCGGAAAAGGCAGCCGTTCCGGCGCGCCGAGCCCAGGGCGCGGTCGCCCACGAGGATCCGCTGCCGGAACCGTACGGCCATCGCCGTGACCAGCGCTGGAGGCTTGCCCTGCGAGCGGCATCGCTCTCTCGGCGAGTCGGGAAGAGAGGAGGGCGGTCGCCACAGAGGCTGCGACGCCTGGCGCGGGACGAGACGGGAGCCTGCTTGCCACGTCCTGAAGTGAGTGTCGTCAACACGGGATCGGCACAAGGGAGCAGTCCGAGGGGTGCAGAAATCCCCCGCCATGTGGAAACCAACTGCAAGAAACCGCGCCCTCCTCCTGAGGTGCAGGGATTCCACCATGGGATGGATGAGTCCCCCGGGCGGAAGACATTGTCATGAGAACCCACCCGGGTGGGAGTCAAGGCTTTTCATCCTGAAGCGTTTTCGACGGTCCTGGAGCCCGGCGAGGACAGAGGACGACACCAGCGAACAACCTCCCAGCGTGGTTTTTGTTCATGACTCGAGGGGGTCTGGCGACCTAGCAGCGCAGTGCCGCTGGACACATGAACGATAACTGCACGTCACATGCTCTGCAAAACCAAGCGGGATCCTTCGCGCTGGTTGTGAAGAAGATGGCCTTCGCGACGCCGCGCCGCTTCAAGAAGCCACCGTGGAAGGAGCGCAGAGAGCACGAGGGCCCCCAGAGAGGAGCGCTCGACAGTGGAGCTGGGACAGGGAGCAGGGGGAGGAGGTACAGTCAAAACGCATGATAAAGACGTGTTGTGAGGATGCAAGGGCATCGGACGGCCATGTTGACGTTTCTCGAACGGGACTTGCCAGTGCAAGTTGCCAAGGATGGGCCTAAAGGGCAAGGATGCAAAGGGCAACATTGGAAAGCTGCTCAACCTTACTATGCACTTTGACTATACAGGAGAGGGGCAGAAAAAGAAATGAGGAGGTCAGATAGGAAAGGGTACAAGGCCGTCTGGACAAGACAGAACGAGCAGAGGTGGATTTTGAGGAGCGGTGGATGAGGGCGGGGAACAGACATGACGGAGCAGGGCGGGAAGTAGCACGATGTAGGGCAGTCGGCTACAATTCTTGGAAAGATAACGAGGACGGAGGGACAACGATGGAGGGGCGATGGAGGATGGAGGGATGCGAAGGGAGGGAGGGAGGGACGATGGCAAAATGGAGGACAATAGAGCATGGAGGGATGATTGACCATGAGGGATGACGGTGGGTGGGAAAGGATATTTCACAGAGGGCACGCAATATCTGCCGCAAGCCTTCTCCATCTCGAGACAGCACTTACGAAATTGTTTTTCTTCATCGGAGGCGCGTTCGTGACATGCTACAGTGCACGTTATGCTGCCCTCGCACTGGACGCATGCAACGATACCAGTGCAACTACGAGCAAACACTGAAGGGCAAGTCGAGGCACACCACAGCACTGATCACACCCAGAGCTGACGCACGGCGGCACTGCAGGAACACCAATTACTAGGGCCATCACCGCGCCCTGCGCACTCATGGGGGGGGCGTCCCGAAGCTCGCATCGTCGTTATAAGCTTGCGAACAAAAAAAACAACAAACAAAACAAACAAAAAAAACGGCACGCACATACTCTCTTCGAGCTCCGCCCGGACTTCTTGGATCCGCGCCGGCCCCCCCCCCTCCCGGGCGCGCGAAGCGCGCCAGGGAGGGCGCCCGATCCAAGAGATCTGCGCGGCACCCCGAAAAGGTTGCGTCGGGCCCAGACCCCCGATACCATGGAGTGCCGGGGGCGCTCCGCGGGGTTGGCTATATATACGCCCACCACAGAAGGTCCTCAGAGTCTGCTGTGGTTCGAACGAACTGTTCTCACAACATGTCTGACCGACACTGTCTTGTTTTTGACGCATCTGCTTTTGTGTTCTCAGGAGTTCTAAGACAATCCGGTGGTAGACCTACAGGAATGCTGGGACGGTCGGTCCCTGCTCAATGCTCGGTCTCAGAGGGTGCGCTGGCCCGAATTTCCAATTTGTTCCCCATGATTCGCGATGACGCCCCTTAACCAGCCTTGACCCCACGCCCTCCCTGGTCACGTCCAGACTCGCGCTGGCGCCGTCTGAGAGAGAGAACCCCTCCTGTGCATTCCCAAACGGCGCCGGCGCGAAACGTGACGTGACGGGCCCCCTACCACCCCCCGGGGCACGCTCGGAATCGTGCATAACAGAGTGCCTTGAACTTCTCCCACCACACACGGGCTCCAGGAGCCTCCGGCTATACCCCCATGAGGCCACTCAGAGACCCTCCCGAGGCGCCCCCAAGAAGCTCCCCGAAGGCCGTCGAGGAACGGTGGCGGAAACTGTCGCAGGTCACTGGATGTAGTATATCTAATGGCCTGCCGTCACCTCCGCCTGGTCTATATTACAAACAAGGCAAGATGGAGGAGGTATTCGTCAGATTTGGAAACAACGGCGAATGAAGGGTTACCATGGATAATTACGACGCGCAGGGAAACTCGCAAATGCAAGAAATGAGAATGGGGGATATGTACCGAGAAGAACTTAGGATTAGGTCGGGCATGCCCTCCTACAGGCGGATTTTGGGAGATACGTAAAAGATATACAAAACATCTTCAACAACTGTCAAAAATACTAGAACAAACACATCCACAGACTATGTTTTGATTATTTTTGAACTTTCCGCCTGTAGAGGGACATGACCGACTTACACTTGGGAGGCCGGTGCATGTATGAAGCATAGACCAGAGGTGCCAGCAGAGATCGCTTGGCAGGGGGCGCCGACAGATCATCCAACATGCGTCGATCGTAGCCAGCTTCGGCGAATGAGGATGATTGGCAATCTTAGCTGCCCCGACACGCAACACGCGACACGTAGCAAACTGATATAGAGCTCAACACGTAGACCTGACGCGATACGTTCGCCAAGACGTGGGCCAACACGCTGAGACAATACGCAAACGTATAGACACGGACGTTGTCGGCACGGTGCGTGTTGCGTCTCAAAACGGGCGTATCGAGGCAGCTAGGTCGACAGACGAACAGCGCACCCCCATACCCGCAACGGGGGGCGGAGGGGGGCCACGGGAGGGTCCCGCACCCCGCACCCACACACACGGGCCAGCCCTCCTTCTCCCGACCCCCCTAGATGGGCATGGGTGTGTGCTGGCTGGGGAAAACGGAGGAAGTACCCACTGGCCGGAAGAAGTGCAGTCGGGGTGGATTGGAGAGGGCACGCGAGAGGACACAAGACTCTTCCGATGGCCACATTACCAGTGAAACGTAGACGGCATTGGTCGCGAAACACTGGACACTAGGGTATCCTTGTTTGGGCAGGGTCTACCTGCGAGTATAACTCGACTGTAGGTAGAAACATGAGGTAGGAAGGCGTTGGAAGTAGATCGGGTGTCCGCCCGCCCCCTGAAGATGATCGAAACGGTGAAGCCACTCGATCGTTGAAGTAGGAAGGCGCTCAAAGTAGATTGGATTCTGGGACTCCAGAAATGCCCACTTTCATCGACCGATGGGTACCCATAGCCAGTCCTCCTTCTTCCGACTCCCCTACACGGGTATTACGGGTGTGTGCTGGTGGGGGGAGACGGAGAAAATAATCCTGAAGATCCCCAAGAGTTGTTGCATGGGGTCTCGCGGCCCGGTCGCAGGACCCCTCCACGACACGGGGCACACGCTGGGCGCGAGCGGTGGCCAGGACGGTGGAGCTCCTCTCGGGGTCCTCTTCCGCCACCTCCTAACCTCCTAAGAGGGCCTCTCAGAGGGGCTCGAGTGGGGGAACTTGAAAGGGCGCCCTGGGGTCCATCCCCCCCAAGATGGCCCCCGATATCCCCAGCATGTCTCCAAGACTCCAGCAAGATCCGCCAGAGGCCTACGAGAGGCCGCCACGAGGCCCCCCAAAGCCTCCAAGAGGCTCCTCCTTCCCCACCCCACCTGCTGGTAAATGTTTCCCCTGCCGCACCAACAGACGTGTCCGTAGGGCTGTCCAGGCATTTCGCTTGACACCCCCTGGCAACTCGCATCCCACGATGGAGGGCCGGTCATCGTCAGAATGGGGCTCTCGCCTGAGCGCCTCGCACACTCGTCCTCAAAACTTGCAGCAGCTACACGGAGTGAGGGCTGGCTGTTTCCAAACTGGTGCTCTCGCATATGCGCCGCGCACCTTCGCCTGAAAGTCTTTCGACAATTACGAGAACGGATGGCCGGCCATTCCGAACCTTTACGGGCTGAAGGGCTTTCGCCGGAGCGCCGCACGCATTCCTGCTTGCAATTTCAAGCGTTGCGAGGATGGAGGCTGGGTTGCTTGAAAAATGCTGCTCTCGCCGCAGCGCCGCGCACATTGGTCCAAAAAGCTTGCCACTTCGTTTTCACAATGCGACTCTCGATTGAGCCATCGTCATATTCTAGAACCCTAAATTCCGAAGTGTGCAATCGATGAGGCCTCCCTGGAGTTCTACCATGCTATCTCTTCGCGCTTCCTCTGGCTAGAGGGATGGACGGCGGATCCCCGTGGTAGGCCAAGCAGGCGTTCGTCGTTCCAGGGGGGCGCTTCCCACAGTGGGCCATGGGACGGGAGGGTGTGTTTCGAGGGGGTTCAAGAGGGGGGCGTCCAAGAGGGCGGAGCACGCATCATGAAATCCGGGGAGATCTCGGGGCCCCTGCCATGACATCCAACCCCTCCCTAGCCACCAACCTCTGGACGCCGCCGAATCTTGCAGCAACGTTTGTCCATGCATCGGGGGCTCACTCTGGCCATCCCCCTCATCCTCCTCCTCCTCCTCCTCCTCCTCCTCCTCCTCCTCCTCCTCCTCCTCCTCCTCCTCCTCCCCCTCCTCTGGCAGCCCCGTGGCGAGACACCCACGAAAAATGAGCGGCTGGGCCGCCTAGCTCCTCCTTGTGGAGGACGTTCACGCCGGCGTGGGCGGTAAGCTGCACCGCCAGCTTCGGTGCCAACTCCAATGCCTTATGAAGGGGCTCAGACTGAAGTCGGGCTTGTCCCTCTACAGGAGGAATATCCGAAAATAGAAAAAAAGTCTGGGGACGATTTGTATTCGTTTGGAAGATTTGTTTTGCACATGTTTTGACCATTGTGTCTTTTCCCTCCAAAGCCCGCCTGTAGTGGGACACGCCCGGCCTAACCCTCGCGTCGTGGCGACACTCTCTTTGCTGAGGCCCCCGCCGAGAGCGCAGGTGGGTCGAGCGACCCAGGGGGGCGCTGGGCAGCGAGCTCTGCACTGCAAGGGGCGGACAAAGGAGAGGCAGCGCGGCCACGGATGGGAGGAGCGGGCGGGGGAGGCGGGCAGACCATGTTTTTATTCTCTTGCACAGCTGTGCTCTAGAGCTCGGACATCTTTATTTTCGTCGTTCGTCGTGTCGTTCGTCCCCCTCGCCCCCCCCCCTGTCCACGCTTCCCATGGTAGCCCCCCTGGGCCACGGAACCCTTTATTTTCGTCGTTCGTCGTGTCGTTCGTCCCCCCCCCCCTGTCCACGCTTCCCAGGGTAGCCCCCCTGGGCCACTTTTATTTTCGTGTCGTGTCGTGTCGTGTCGTTTGTCCCCCTGCCCCCCCCCCTCTGCCCCCCCCCGCCCAGGCTTCCCAGGGCAGCCCCCCTGAGCCTCGGACACCTTTGTGCAAGAGCCAGGGCACGCGTGCCACTTGTTTCTGACCACACCTCCTGTAAAGGGACAGGCCCGCTTTAAGGGTAGCGGTAACGGTACCTTTTCCTTCCTCCTCTGAGGGGGAGGAGGGGAACTCAGACCAAGAAGGTCTTCGTCAGCTTGCTGCGGCCCAGGCTCGTTCGAGTCGTCGGAGGGGGGGGCGGCAGATCGCCGCGGCAGAGGCCTGGCAAGCGTCGTGACAAAGCACGGCAGGAGACGTGTCGGCTGCTCTCCATGCAGAAAGCCTGAGGAATCGGTCCGGACCTCCGGGGGGCCACGCTGCACACAAGAGCACGACGTCGGAGGTCGGGGGAGACACGGGTGGCAGAGGCCCGGCTACAAGAGCGGCAAAGACGGCGGGAGGGTGGCGATGGGAGACAGGACGGGACGAGGCATCGAGCGTGAGTCCCGCGTCCTGCGGACCACGAGGTGGGGGAACACGGAGAGCAGGGCGCATGAAAGAGGAGGAGCAGCAGGGACGGAACCATGACCGAGGCCGGTGCTGCGCCGCGGAACTCGATACGGCTGCCGCGGCGGCCACCCATGTTCTAGATTCTAGAAACGCAAACGCCATAAAAAATAAACGTTTGGCGCTCCGCGCGAATTTCTTGGATCTGCGCTCGACCCCCTTCCTGGCGCGCGGAGCGCGCCAGGGGCGGCGCCAGAGGCGTCGCCGGGGGGGCCCAGCGCAGATCCAAGACGCCCGCGCGGAGCGCCAAAAGTTCATGTTTATGTAGCTTTTTCTTCTTCGAGATACGGCTGCCGCGGCGGCCACCCGTGTTCGAGGGTGCCTCCGGACGTCCATGCCGAGCAGTCCTGCCGCCGGCACAGCGCCGGCGCCTCGCCCGAGGATTTGTTCCCGGGCCTCCGACGGCACGGCTCTCTTCCAATCGCGGCGGCATGCCTCTGAGGTTGCCACTCGAAGTGCGCCGCCGCGGACGTGTGGAACGGGAAGGGGGAGCAGAGGAGGAGGACGACGAAAGGAAGGGGAAGCACTTCCGAGAAAACACTCGCCCGCAAACATCGCTCCTCAGGAAGAGCAGCAGGAGGGGGCGGGGTGGAAGCAGTCTGCCTCTGGCAGGCACCACTCATGTCCTTGTCGCTGCTGCCCTCTCTCTCTCTCTCTCTCTCTATATATATATATATGTCTCTCTTCCTCTCTACCTCAATCGGTGTCTCTGACTGTCAGTTTGGTTACATGTGTTCAATCCCTCTCTCCCTCTCACTCGATGCATGATCGCCCAGGGAATCTTGATTCTGCATCGGCAACGAAGGGAAAGAGGTGGGAGGGTGGGCGAGCATACTGGCACGACCTAAGCAGGAACTGACACACTGGGGGGGATTCCCAGCAGCGAATGCTGTCCGAATCCGGCAACGGCCGCTGCTGGGCAGGCGACTTTTGCTTCAATTCGGGCGACGTCCGCGGCGACACCAGCAACGAGCCTGGCCAGCCTGAAGTGCAACAGACGAAAACTTCAGTGGAGGCGGCCGGGGGGTCTGAACTGGTTGGGACCTTAGAAGATCGGTCAGCAGGGAAGGATGAAGCCCATCCGCTCAAAATCGGCCCCAAAGGCCCCTCCTGGGGTCCACTGGGTAAGCTCTTCGCCCGGGATCCGATCTGACGGCCCCGGGGCCCGAAAAGGGTCCCCGGAAACCGGACAAAGCAGAACACCTTACCCAAACATGCGACGTCCTGATTTTTTCAATCCGGGGTCCTCGGAAATCCCGTCCCTTTCCCCGGGATCGCTTTTTCATCCTGAGTCGTTGTTTGACGGTCCCAAGGCCTGGCGAGGGCCCCCCGAGAACAAAATTGGCAAAAACCTCTCATCCTGATTTTTGCACGACGCGATCGTGTCTGGGCATACCGAACCTGGATCCTCGGACCTGCCCAACCTCTTCCTGCTGACCGGCACCAATGCTGGGACACCTCGGAGCCACTGACGGCTCCACCAAACTTTTCAGCACCTCTGAACGGGACGATGCGTGATCCGACTTTGACGGTCCCGGGGCCCGAAAAGGGCCCCCGAAAGCGGGAACAGTCAGAACACCTTACCGAACCTGGAACCTCGGACCTGCCAAACCTTCCTGCTGGCCGGCACCAGTGCTGGGACACCTCGGAGCCCCAGACGGCTCCAAAGTTTTCCGCACCTCTGAACGGGACGATCCTGGCGAGGCGAGCTCCTCCAGGCCTTACGGGACCCGTCTCTCTCTCGCACGGCAGCCGCTCCTCGCGGCCCGCTGCAAGATTTCAGTCGGGCACGTCCGTCTATAGGAGGAATACTCAAAAATAGTCAAACAAAAAGCTGGAGACGATGTTTCGACTATTGTTGACAATGTTTTGACTATGTGTGACACTGTTTGACAATTTTTGGCGATTTAGACGATTTCAGATGTTTGACTGTATACAATTTTGCCGATTTGGTTCTTCTGATTAATTTGACTTTTTGACTGTTTACTATATTGACTATTCTTGACCATGTTTAGACAATTTCCCGTTTCTCGTGCAAAAAACGCCCGTAGCCGGCCTACTGCAGGGTGGCTTACTCTTCGGACGCCCGCCTATCCCTCGCGCGGCTCCTCTGATCACGCCACCCGAAGCACAAACAAATCCTCCGAGATATCGGCCAACGAGGTGAACTGAATCCCTCCTACCTCCTCCTCCTCCTCCTCCTCCTCCTCCTCCTCCTCCCTCCGCCCCTCCCTCCTCCTCCTGCTCTTCCTCCTCCTCCTCCTCCTCCTCCTCCTCCTCATCATCATCATCATCATCATCATCATCATCACCACCACCACCACCACCACCATCATCACCATCACCATCACCATCACCATCATCATCATCATCATCATCATCATCATCATCATCATCATCATCATCACCATCACCATCACCATCACCATCATCATCATCATCATCATCATCATCATCATCATCATCATCATCATCATCATCATCATCATCATCCCCCTCCTCTCCTTCCTCCTCCCCGCCGCCGCACTACTCCTTCCTGCTCATCGGCACGAGGAGCAGGGGATGGGTCAGAGCGAAGTGTGGTGCCCACTTGACGATCGCCTTGTCGCTGAAAGTACCGACCTGAGGGCCGCGGCGGCACGCGGCCGTGGCGAATGCCACACCAGGGGCCGGGAGCAGAAAACGCAGGCTGGCAAAAGGTCTGTACCATCGCCTTTCCCCTTCCCCCCTAGCCCCCCCTCCCTTCCGCAATCCCCCTGCCTGGGCGTTGCTTGATGGCGATAAGTGGGGTGGGGGAGAAACGTGCACGTTCCGTATTCTTTTTGGGGCCCTGGGCCCTCCAGGGCCCCTTTCTTTTTCAGGCCCAGGGCCCTCGAGGGCCCCTTTCGGGCACGAGATGTGCACCTTTCTTTTCCCTGCCTTTTTAACGCCTGACCTGACCCGATTGTTAATCCTCCCCTCCGGCCCTCCCCGTTTCTCCACCTCCCCCCGATCCTCTGTGCCCCCCCCGCCTGCTCCCGCCGCTCTGCTCTGCCCCTGTCCTCCGCGCGACCCCACCCCACCACACACATACCATATACACACATTAAAACACACACGAACCATATACATACCATACACACATACCATATACACATACATACCATATACACACATACCATATACACACACGAACACACACACACACAGCACACGCACACACACACACACACACACACACGCACGCACGCACGCACGCACGCACACACATACACACACACATTCTCTCACATATATATATATATACACAAGCACGCATACAACCACGCACAAGCACACATACAACCACACAAGCACAAACACGAACACAAACACCAATACAACCACACAAACAAAAACAAACACACAAACACAAACACAAACACGCACACACACACACCACATACACAAGCACAAACACAAACACACATACAATCGCACAAACAAAACCACAAACACAAACAGCAACACAAACACAAACACACACACAAACACACACAAACACACACACACAAACACACACACACACAAACACACACACGTACATACACACACCACACGCACGCACGCACGCACGCACGTACGCACACACAATTACACACACACTTACACACCTACACACTTAAACACTTTATACACTTTAAACACTTTAAACACACGCACGCACAAACACACACACACACACCACACAACTCTACACACATAGAGAGATCACACACGCACGCACGCACGCACGCACGCACGCACACACAACAATCAACAACATACGCATACGCCGCGCCTCCCCCCTGCGCATGCACTCATTCAACTTGAAGACTTCTCCTCCTTCTTCCCTGACTCTATGCGGAAGATGGGCGAGATTTAATGATGGGAGCCTCTGTGGAAGTACACGGCTCCATCGTAAGCGTGATTCCGATCGGATGAGTTCATATCGTACAGATTTCGTCCAAATAATAATCAAATCCGACGAAATCTGGACGAAATGCCTCACACCACACTAAATTATGGGACCCTCGGAGGCTCCTCTAAGGCCCATTTCTCCAACTCTCTCAACGCATTGCTTTATACACACATGGCTTCAAAGGCTGATGTCTCCATATGGCAGTTTCACTCGCAACGTCTTCGGTGCCTCAAGATGGTGTTCCCGCTGCAGCGTTGGCCTCATTCAAGGTCGGCGCCATGCTCCCATCGCTCAGAATAGCGCTCTCTCCCCAGCGCGGGCCACTATTCTGCATCCGAATGCTTCCTTGTCGTTGTTGCCCCGCTTCGTTCCCCTCCCCCGCCTCCCTCTGGTCATCCTGCTCCACTCGCGTCTCCAGTACCTGCTCCTGCTGCTGCTGTTCGTCCTTATCGTCCTCCTTCCTGATCCTCCTCCTCCTCCTCCTCCTCCTTCTGCCCATCCTCGTGCTCATCCACCTCCTCCTCCTCCAATGTACGCCGCTCCCCTCGTATGTGTTGCGCATGACACAATGCGGTCATTCCTGGGGTTCCAGGCCCACTACTATGACACCCGCCGGCGGACAGAAGAAACATCAAGACAATGGAAAGGAATGCGGGAGGGGTAGGATGTCAGATATGGCGCGAGCGCACCTAGCTTGTCCCAACCTCCCCCTCCCCCCACCTGCCCCCCTGTCCCCCTGCCCACGCTCCGCCGTCCACCCTCCGCACTCCTCTCTCTCTCTGGCGACCTCCTCCTGCACCTAGGTTGCATCGTCGGGGGACCTTGTCTGCCCCATCGCGCCATTATGAGCGTCGAATCCGTCAAATCTGCGTCGAATCCACGTCGAATCCACGTCGAATCCCCGTCGAATCCACATCGAATCCGCGCCGAATCCGCGTCGAACTAACGCCAGATCCAGTCACGAGCGGCGAACGTATGCATATCCACGCCCTCGAGGTCTGGACTCTGGGGCGCGATCCTGCGGATACGCGGTGGCACGGATACGTTCCGCGCGAGGCACCCGCGACCCAACGCGCCACGAATCCGCAGGGTCGCAGCCCAGGGGCCTGGCCCACGAGGCCGTGGACACGGATGCAGTCGGGCCTGGGCCAGAGGAGTATCCGTTAAGAGAATGAGACTCCCCGTGAGCCCAAACAAACAGAACATCCAAGGGTACCATCCCTAAGACACAAGCGCATCCAACAAACACAAAAAGCACGGAGGTATTTTCCCTGGACCAACCTCGATCAGATATCTTGGTCTGGCGGTATATTTCCACCCACGCCACAATTAACGACACAACAAACCCACGCCACAAGACACGACCAGTCATTTTACAGGGCAGGCAAGGCCTCCCCCCGGACATACCACGTATACGTGGCATCCCCGCCCGGCCGGCCGGCCGCGCAAGGCCGGCGGACGTGGGGGCTGCCGGAGGCGTCCGCGTCGCCTGGGGAGCGCCGTTTCCCGCGCGCGCCCTTCGGCAGGCAGCCGTGCCCAAATTGTGAGTCCAAGCGTGTTGAGAAATAGCAGTTGGACAGCTGGGACCCCAAGCCGTGTAGTTCTAGCTGTATGCGTTGTGCAGTCTCTGTGGGGCAATCTACGGAGTGCAATCTATGTGGTGCAACCCATGTGCTGAGCAAAATGTGCGGTGCAAGCGACGTGGGGCAGTCCACGTGGTGCAACCCATTTTCTGCAGCCGATATGGTACAACCTCGGTTGTGCAATCTATGCTGTGCCATCTATGCGGCGCAATGTGCGATCGATGCAAGTGCAATATATGTGGTGCAATATACGTGGTGCGATTCAGCTTGAAAAAAATGAGATCGCCAACTCCAATGCTCGTGCTATCTTCCCACCCACCCACAGGACACTTGGTTTGCAAAACCCATGCGGCGGCAATGGCGATGAACGTTTGCTGATGGCAAGTGGATCTCTGCGGCCGCGTTAACCCACGCACGCTCGCGCGCACAGCGGCCGGTTAGTTTGGCACGACCGACGCGGCCGCGGTGGCGCTGACCGCTGGTACTTCCCAGCGCGCTTCGCAGGCCGCGATGACGCGCGGGCACACTTTTCAACTCGGTACCCCCCCCCTCCCCACCTTTCCCCGATCCGTCGTCGGGGACCCGCCACCCCCCCCCGCCCCCCCTTTCCCGATCCGTCGTCAGGGAGTCCACCCCCTCCCCCTCCCCCCCTTTCCCGGTCCGTCGTCGGGGAATCCCCTCCCCTTTTTTCAAAGAGGGGAAGGGGGTTTCGGACCCCCCCCCCTCCCCCCCTGGCCGCCAAATTCCCCCCCTCGGCGCCCCCTGGCTCCGGAACCCGACCCCTACCACCCATAACGCTACCACCCCAACCACCCCTAACCCCAAACCCTAAACTTAGCCCCGAACAGCACTCACTACACATTTCTCACTAATCACTACACACTACTCACTACTCGCTAC
This sequence comes from Prorocentrum cordatum, assembly GCA_963575745.1. Lineage (NCBI taxonomy): Eukaryota > Dinophyceae > Prorocentrales > Prorocentraceae > Prorocentrum > Prorocentrum cordatum. Next base: position 904,335 of record CAUYUJ010006669.1, on the reverse strand, counting down.
CCACTATTCACTTCTCACCACGCACTACTCACGACTCACTGCATACTAACCACCACTCACTACCCAACACCCACTATTCAATACTCACTACTCACTACTCACTATTCCCAACTCACTACTCACTACTCATTACCCAGTACTCAATACTCACTACTCATTACACAGTACTCACTACCCACTACGCACGACCCACTGGGCACTACTCGCTGCCCACTAACAATTACTCACTACGGGTACTCAAATTCAGTACTCACTACGCACTGCCCACAACTCACTACTCACTATCCGCTGCTCGCTACTCGCTACACCCTACTCCCTACACAATACTCACTGCTCACTATTCACTACCCAGTACTCGCTATTCTCGACTCACTACTCGCTACCCAATACGCAATATTCAGTACCCACTACGCACTACTCACTAGTCCCTACTCCCTACTCCCTACTCACTAGCCGCACGTCGCTGCTCAATACTCACTACTCACTACTCACTACTCACGACCCACTAGTCACTACTCACTACTCACTACGCGCTACTCCCTACTCACTACCCACTACTCAATACCCACCTCTTCCTTCTCACTTCTCACTACTCACTACTCCCTACTCACTACTCGTTACTCCCTTCTCGCTACGCACCACTCCCTACTCACTACTCACTACCAGCTACTGACTACTCTCTCGTCACTACTCACTACTCACAACGTCCTACTCGCTACTCACTTCTCACCACTCGCTACTCGCTACTCGCTACTCATTACTCACTACCCACTCCCCACTACCCACTAGTCACTAGTCACCAGGTCACTAGTCCCTGCGCACGACTCACTCCTAGCTACTCGCTAACTTTCAACACCCTACTCAATATTCACTACACTCTACTCACTATTCACTCCTCGCTACTGTCAACTCAATACTCACTACCCACTACTCACTAGTCACTACTCACAACACACTACTCGCTACTCACTACTCACTACTCTCTACTCACTACTCACTATGCACAACCCACTACTCACTTCTCACTACTCACTTCTCCCAACCCACTACTCACTCCCCACTACTCACTACTCAGTACAACTACGCATTAACCGTTTCTCCCTTCCCACTTCTCACTACTCCTAATAAGTACTCACTACTGACTCTCCCCCTCCCCCCCCATTCTAAGTGGGTCGTCGGGGCCCGCCCCCCCTTTCAAAAGGCAGGCGGGGTCCGGACCCCCCCCCCCCCTGGACTCCGGAAAAGCACCCCTTGGACCCGGAACCCGACCCCTACCACCCTATAGCCCTGATCCTCACCCGTGTCCTACCCCCTAGCGGGATGCCCTGACCCTAACCCCAAGCCCTGAGTACTCAGTACTCACTACTCACTACTCCCCACTCGCTATGCACTACTTACTACCCACTACCCACTGTCAACTACTCACTACTCACTACTCCGTATTCAAAACCTACTACTCACTACTCACTCCTTGCTGATCACTTCTCCCAACTCCCTACTCGCTACTCACTACGCATTACTCCATACCCACTACCCACTACTCCCTACTCACTCCTCACTAGCCACTACCCACTAGTCGCTACTCGCTACTCCGTAGTCCCTACTCAATACTCACTACTCACTACTCACCACGTTCTACTCACTGCGCACACCTCACTACCCACAACCTAATACCCACTGCTCACAACTCAATCATATAAAACCCTACTACTCTCTAGTCACAGCCCACTAACCATTACTCAGGACTGACGACCCACAACCCAGCACTCACTACCCAATACCAGCTACTCACTACTCACTAAGCCTTCGTGAGGCCAATTCTGGAAAGACTCGAAATATCCAGGCGCCAGAAAACCGACGGATCCCGAGGCCAGCCCCCCCCCCCCCCCCCCGGGAGAGGCCCCCCCCAGCCCCCTGTTCGGCGCACAGGCGCAAAGGAGGGCGGGAGGGGGGAGGTCGGGACCCCCCCCCAACAAAAAAATCCTGTTCCAGCGCCAAGGGGGCGAAGGGGGGGTTCGGACCCCCCGCCCCCCTTCAAGGAGGGAACGGGGGGGGGGTCAAAAATCCCACGCCCGGAGGGGGGGGGTTCTGCGAGCACCCCCCCCCATTTCAATTACAAGGTGATCCAGCGGCGCGCTCTCGCAATTTGGGCGGGCGCGGCACCGCGGCGACGTCGACAACAACAAACGCGAATATAACAGTTGCGGCGATGGTGGCGATGACGATGATGACGGCAAGGCCAATTACGAAGCCGATGCTGATCACGCCGACGGGCGCGATAGTGCCCCCGCGTCACTGGCGCAATTTGTTCTACACCAATTCGATATGCGCGCGAGGCCGACGCGCGTGAGTGGCCCGCGTGGTGTTATTTGAAAAAGCGCGCCACTGGATCGCCCTGCAATTGAAAGGGGAGGGGGGTGCTCGCAAATCCCCCCCCCCCCCCTTCGCCCCTTCAGGTAGCGAAGGATTCCGACCCCCCCCCGTTTGAAAAGGGGGGAAGGGGGGAGGGGGGGGGGGGGCGGGGGCGCGGCCCGGCCCCCTCCCTCCCAATCTCGGCGCTGGAAGGGGGGGCGGGGGTTCGGGCCCACCCCCGCCCCTTGGCGCCGAACAGGGGGCCGGGGAGGGGTCTGTCCCGCTTTTCCTTTGTGCGTCGGAAGTGGGTAGGGGGTGCGGAGTCGGGGGTAGTAAATAGTTAGTAGTGAGTAGTGAGTCGGCCGTATTGAGTAGTGAGTAAAGACTAGTGAGTAGTGGATAGTGACAGGTGAGTCGGGCGTTGGGAGTACGGAGTTGTGAGTAGTAGATAGTGCGTGGTGAGTGTTGGGCAGCGACTTGTCAATAGCGACTAGTGAGTAGTGAGTCGTGTGTAGTGAGTGCTGCTGAGTAGGGAGTAGGGAGTAGTGGTAGTGAGTAGTGGGTGGTGAGTGATGAGTAGTGGTAGTGCATAGTGAGTAGTGAGTAGAGAGACGTGAGTAGTGAGTAGCAGGAAGTCAGCAGTGAGTAGTGAGTACTGCGTAGTGAGTAGTGAGTGGTGGGTAATGAGTAGTGGGTAGTGAGCAGCGAGTGGGAAGTAGTGGGTAGTGAATAGTCAGTAGCGAGACGGGCGTTGTGAGTAGTGACTTGTGAGTAGGGAGTACTGAGTAGCGAGTAAGGAGCAGTGAGTAGTGAGAAAGGATCAGTTCGTACTGAGAAGGGAGAAGTGGGTAGCAAGTAGTGGGTAACCAATTAGCGAATAAAGAATAGTGAGTAGTGAGTGGTGAGTCGTGAGTAATTGGTACTGAGTAGTGGGTGGTGAATAGAGAGTGGTCAGTCGGTAGTAGGGAGTAGTGAATAATGAGTAGTGAGAATTGGGTAGTGAATAGTCGGTAGTGAAAAATGATTAGGAGTAGTGAGTAGTGAGTAATGGATACTGGGTAGTGGATAGTGCATATTGGGTAGCGAGTCGGGAGTAGTGAGTAGCGAGTCGTGAACACTGTGTAGCGAGTAGGGAGTAGCAAGTAGTGAATGTGTAATGAGCTGTGGCCAGTGAGTATTGAGTAGTGACTTGTGAGTAGTGGATAGTGGGCAGTAAGTAGTGATTAGTGAGAAGTAAGTAGTGAGTTGTGTTTGGTGAGTAGTGAGTATGAAATATTGGGTAGTGAGTAGTCAGTAGTGAGTAGTGAGTAGCGAGTAGCGGGTAATGGTTAGTGAGTAATGGTTAGTGAGTAGTGAACCGTGAGTAGTGAGTAGTGAGTAGCGAGTAGTGAATAGTGGGTAGTGAGTAGTGGGTAGTGAGTAGTGGGTACTATTTGGGGCTAAGGTTATGGCTTGGGGTTAATGTTAGGGTAAAGGTGAGGATTAGTGTTAGGGGTGGTATGGGTCGGTTTCCAGAGCCAGGGGGCGCCGTGGCGAGAGGGGGCAATGGGGGGGGGGGCGTTCGAATTTGGTGGCCGAAGAGAGGGAGAGGGGGGGTCGGACCCCCCCGCCATTTTGAAAAGGGGGGAAGGGGGGGTGGGCCCCCGACGACGGACCGGGGAGAAGGGGATGGGGGGGGAAGGGGTTCCCCGACAACGAACCGGGAAAAGAGGGGGGGGGGATGGGGGCCTCCCCGACGAAGGATCGGGGGAACGGGGGCGAGGCCCCCCCCCCCCCCTGGGGGCATCCAGCGGCGCGCCCTCGTCATTTGACAGGGGCCGCGTCTCCCCAGCGCGCGCGCAAGGGCGCTCAAATGATTCCGACGTGCGTTCGCGAGAGGCCCGCGTAGATAAATATGATGATCATGTTGAAAACAAAGGGTGGCCCTCCGAAAAATTAGCAAAAACGCGTTCAAAGACTGAGGTTGCACATCCCATTCCGAGGCGTTCTGAACATTCAATTTTGAAACCTCGCAGGACCTGCTTGGACAGATTGCGGGCTGCGCGCGCGACGACGCACGCTCGTGCACTTCGTCAGATTTCCGACAGGGCATCCTGGGCAGACTTCGAACCGCTGATAAAAAAAAAACGAGCGCGCGCATGGTATCTGTTGCAAGGGATGGCGGGAGGTGTCGATGCCAGCGTGGCTGGGGCGGCATGGATTCATATCTAGGAAGGGCCATGAGGCGGAGACGCATGCGCGCTGCAATGCAAGAAGGCGGGCGGATAATCCCGTGCGTGTGTGTGTGTGCGTGTGTGCGTGTGTGCGCGTGCGTGTGCGTGTGCGTGTGCGTATGCGTGTGCGTGTGCGTGTGCGTGTGTGCGTGTGTGCGTGCGTGCGCGTGTGCGCGTGTGCGCGTGTGCGCGTGTGCGCGTGTGCGCGTGTGCGTGTGTGCGTGTGTGCGTGTGTGCGTGTGTGCGTGTGTGCGTGTGTGCGTGTGTGTGCGCGTGTGCGCGTGTGTGTGTGTGCGTGTGTGTGTGTGTGTGTGCGTGTGTGCGTGTGTGCGTGTGTGCGTGTGTGCGTGTGTGCGTGTGTGTGGTGCGTGTGCGTGTGTGCGCGTGCGTGTGTGCGTGTGTGCGTGTGTGCGTGTGCGTGTGTGCGTGTGTGCGTGTGTGCGTGTGTGCGTGTGTGCGTGTGTGCGTGTGTGCGCGTGTGCGCGCGTGCGCGCGTGCGCGTGTGCGCGTGTGCGCGTGTGCGCGTGTGCGCGTGTGCGCGTGTGCGCGTGCGTGTGCGTGTGCGCGTGCGCGTGCGTGTGCGTGCGCGCGTGCTTGTGCGCGCGCGCGTGCGCGCGGGCGTGTGCGCGGGCGGGGGGGGGGGGGGGCGCTCCGCATTTTCTGCTGGAGCAAAGATCCCACGTGGTTCAAATTCCCCTGCCGAACTTGAATGCGTCAACTCCACTGCTCGCGCAGCCACCCGGCCCGCCCACTCGCAATTTGTTTCGCAAAACCCACGCGGCAGCGACTGCGATGGGTGCTTGGAGTTGGCCGGTGCATCTCTGCGGCCGCGCTGACCCGCGCATGCCCGCGCGCGAAGAGCCAGCGAGTGCGGCTCGACCGACGCGGCCGCGGTGGCACTGACAGCTCAGCACTTCCCATCGGGCACCTCGGCGCGGGTCGGCAACTCGGGCGGGGGCGGTAATATGTCGACGTCGGAAAAGGTAGGAGCGGCGATGGTAGTGGCGATGCTGGCGGCGATGGCGACAACGCCGACGGCAAGGCCAGCGACGGCGCCGATGCTGATCACGGCGACGACGGCGACGGCGCCCCCTGCGTCGGAGATGTTTTTTTTTTTTTTTGGGGGGGGGGCTCGGCTTACGCGCGCGTTCGACGCGCGAGAGCGGCCCGCGCGGCGTGGCTCGACTCGGATCGCGCCCTCAAAAGCTCGCGCGCAAGGGCGCGTGAGTGATCGCGATGCGGCGCGGGAAGGCCGCTGGGCCGAATATAATCACAACGCAAAGAACAACAAAAAGGTGTTCTGAGGATTCAAAGGAGCGCGGACGCAGGCATTTTTCGAACCAGATAGTTGCACGTGTTCTGCGATGCTCGATTTAAGAAGCTCAACGGCAAGTGCGGTGTTTGAAAGCTCCCCGCGCGCGCGCTCGACGACGCGCGCGCGCCGCCCCGACAACTGCGAAGGATCATTGCGACCGCGCGCGCGCGAGGGCGCTCGGGCGACTTCGAAATGCGCGGGCGAGAGGCTGGCATGCTTTGATGAGCAGGTTGGACAACGGATGGCCCTGCAAAAAATCGCATGAGACCGAGCGCAAGTTCTGTTAAAACCAGCGTTGCGAAACCACGCGTGGTTTAAATGTTCTCGGGGCGATCGGTGTTGACACCCTTGCGAAGTCTAGCGTTTTTGTTGAGTTTCGGCATGCGCGTGCGTACCTTAGTCCAAGTACTTGCAAGGAGTTCTTGAAAACTGATGAACATTGGTCAACGGATGCGCGCCTAAAATATTTTACAGCAGATTGGGGTGCGATAGCGGCTTGCCTGGAACGGTGCGAACTCATAGGTAGCATGGACGATTGGGCAGAAATGCGCGAACAACTTGAAACGAAAGAAGGAAGCAACAAGTCCGGGAAAGGGAGAGACGAACACCCTATATATAAATACAAATCTTTTTTTCTATTAAAAAGTCGAATCCCTGTCCGCAGGGATCCACCATACCCACTACGCAAACAACCATCCCACCCACCCACCCGCAACTTGGTTTGCAAAGCGCATGCGGCAGAGATTGCGATGAGTGCTTGACGTTGGCTGGTGCATCTCTGCGGCCGCGGTGGCGCTGACTGCTGGCCACTTCCCAGCGGGCACTTCAATGCGAGTCGGCGGCTTGGGCGGGAGCGGTAGCATGGCAACGTCGACAACGGTACACGCGATGATGATGATGACGACGATGATGATGATAGCGACGGTGGCGACGATCATGACATTGACGGCAGCAAAGCCACTGACGGCGCCGATGCTGATCACGCAAACGACGGTGACGGTGCCCCCGCGTCGGTGAAGGTCCTGGGGGGAGCTCGACTCACGCGCGCGGCCGACGCGCGGGTGGCCCGCATGGTGTGGTTTGACTCGGACCGTGACCCCAAAAGCTCGCGCGCAAGGGTGCGGGAATGATTGCGGCACGCGGCGAGAAAAGGCCAGTTTGAACAAATTGGGTGAGCATGTTGGACCACTTCTTAAATATTGTGGTTCGATGTTTTCGGGACATTCGATTTTGAAACCCATACGACACGTAAGGTTGTTGAAAGAGTCCACTGCGCGCGCGACGACGCGCGCGCGTGCACTTCGGCAAACTTTGTCCAAAAGGATTCTTGCGACAGCACGCGCGCAAGGGCGTTCGAGCGATTTTGACACGCGCTCGTAAAACAAAGCTGATGAACATGTTGGAAATGTGGTTTTCTTAAACAACCGCAAGAGTTCGAGTGCAAATGTCTCTCTTTTGTTTGCGAATTTCGCGCAGCGAAACCAATTTGTTTTTAGTTTCGGGGCACTCGATTTTGAAATCGTTGCGAAACCCATTTTCTTATATGAAAAAACAAATGGTTTCGGCATGCGCGCGCGACGACGCGCGCGCGGGCACTTCGTCCCGTTTTTTGAAAGGAATTTTTGGAAACGGATGGTTTTGATATGTAAACCAATGCGCGCGCATAGTGGATTCTGCGGAGGACGGGGGGGATACCGACTCGCCTAAGATGGTACGAACTCATATCTACGACGGACGATGGGGAATAATCGTAGTTACATTGCAAGACCCGACAGGGTCCCGTTAATTCAATGGGGTGATCCTATGGTTGTTTCAGAACGGGGAATCTAGATTGTGCGCTCTATATTGTGCAGTCTATGTAATGCAATCGCTGTGGTACAATCTACGTGGTGCAAGATGTGTTGTGCAATCTGTATGATGCACTCTTTCGGTGCAATATATGTGGTGCGATCTATGTTGCGCGGCGACGAGGCAGCGGCGGGGCGCGCAAGGCGACAACATGGCCGCCAGACCAGCGGTCGTGCCAAAATCACGTACGGCGGCGCGGCGGCGACGGCGACAGCATAGCCGCCACACCGGCGGTCAGGCCCGGACGACGCGCGGCGACGAGGCGGCGACGGGGCGTCGACGGTGACAACATAGCCACCAGACCGGCGGTCAGGCCCAGACGACGGGCGGCGACGAGGCGGCGACGGGGCGGCGACGACAACAGAGCCGCCCGACCGACGGTCAGGCTCAGTTCCGTAGAACAGAAGTAAGAGCCCCTGAGTGCAAGCACTTTTGAACGAAGACATAAAAAACAAGCACACACTACCCCAGCAAAACGCCCGAATCATGAGGGAAACGCGCTGGGCGGGCCTGTCCGTCGTAAGCTCCTGACGGCCTGCGGGCCGGAGCCCCTGACGGGCCGAGGGCGAAGCTGAGCTGCGATGGTCGCTCCCGGCCGCTTTCGCGCGGCCGGGGCGGTGGGCGCACGCCAGGCCACAGCGCGGTGCAGACGGGAGGCAGCGGAGGAGGAGAGCCGACGGGGACGGGCGCGTGCCCCCGGCCCCCCTGCGGGCTGCAAGGAGACAGCCTGATCCGGCCGACGGGCCACGCACCCGCGGCCAGAAACCGCAAGGCGAGCGCGCCGCGGACTTGCCAAATGCATCCTGACAGCAGCAAGGGCGAAGAGGCGGGGCGGGGCGAAGCGCAGAAGAAGGCGGCGGGAAGCCCTGCGAAAGAAAAATGCAGCCGGACAGGAGCGAGAGCATGTCTGAGGGGTGAGAGCACGGAAATGTGCACCTTAGTGTAATTCTGTCACGCGGAATCGTGACCGTCCAGGCCAGAACGTGTAGCCGGCAATGAGGCGAGAGCACGATTCCAGACTAAAGTGTGTGGCAGTCTCCGGCGAAACGGCTGCCAGACACAACGTCCTCGGGCTAGCCCGTCCTCCAAGAGTCTCTGATGTGGCACATTTTACCAACATTCAACTCTCTTGCGAAACGCCATTTGGGAAACATCGAAACCTGATCGAACAACGAGTAGCGCCGATTGTGTCAATTGGCTCGTAGGGGGGACAAGAAGAAAGGGTGCTGGCGACGACAAGGCGGCGGATGGCGTGGACAACGGGGAGGGCAGCGCGGGAAGCAGGAGGACAACTAGTAGGAAGACAAGCATCAGGACGAGGAGGAATAGACGGAGGAGGATTAGCATCCAAGATCGCGCAAGATTGACCAACTTGGTTCAAACTTGCCTCACGCATGCCTCTCAAAGAACCGATGCTGCCGCAGAACGGCCTGAAGTGGTCACTGACCTTCCCAAGGATACCCCCGAGAGACCAGTATCGCAAAACAAAACAATTAGTTCAGCCTGACGGGAGACCCAACCACATGCAGATGCGAGGACTCCAAGAAAATTAGGAATTTAGGGAGGATGACAAGCGAAAGGACCAGGGCGCGTGCGACAATAATGAGGACGAGCGACAGCACGGGGACGTGAATAGGACGAGGATGTGGACGATGACGTGAACTGCAGCTGACCGAGCTCCCTGCGGATCCTGCCACTGGGGCCTCCAGTGGTAAACACTACTGGGCCACGGAGTTGATTGGCAAATTTTCCACCACCACTACAATGTGTAGGACGGGGGAGGAGAGAGGATGACGAGGTCCTCCTCCTCCTCCTCCTCCTCCTCCTCCCTCTCCTACTTATGGTAGTGGTGGTGGAAAATGGGCCCATCAGGAGTATGTGAGGGGTGTGCCGACATGGGGGCGGGTACCGCACGCAAAACCGCTGTAGCGGCGGCCCTCGGTGGAGCTCCCTCGGGACCACGACGCGTGTGAGGGATACCCACCGGTCGGAAGAAGTAGGTAGAAACATGAAGTAGGAAGGCGTTGAAATCATATTGGGTGTCCGCCCGCCGCCTAGACAGAACGGAAGAGGTAGAGCCACTCGATCACTGAAGTAGGAAGGCGCCTAAAGCAGATTGGAGCCTGGGAGTCCCAAATGACCTGCTCTCAACGACCGGCGTGCGTGCCGAAACGAGGGGCGGCATGGCCCAAGAGGGCCTCCGCAGGGGCCCAGATCCCGTCGATGGCCCAAGACGGCCCGAAGACGGCCCCACGACGGCTGCAAGAGACACCCGGACGGTCAAGGGGGCCCCTTAAGATGGCCCCCCGAAAGCCCCAAAACGGCCTGGGAGGGCCTCGGGACGGCCCGAGGAGTGGCCCAAGGGGCCCCCAAGACTTCCGCGCAGGAGCCCGCGTGCACTCCCAACGTGCCCTTCGGCGGCGCCGCCCCCGCTCCAGCCGCGCGCGCGCAAGCATCATGTGAGACCTTGCGGCGCCGGTCGCTCTGATTTGAACACCCTGCCCTGCCAGGTGCTGGATACAGTGCTAAGTTGGAGGTTCCCTGGGAACCGCGCGTAGGTACCATTAAGTATCCGTGCCCTGTCCCATGGGGCTTCGCAGCAACGCCTCAGGGCAACGTAGAGTGCATACCTTTCTGGCCTGTTCTCCAGGCGACAAATGTCGAGCAAAATATGTACGCTGTGTTTGGGCCACCATCTGCCACTACGTGGAGGAACATAGCATATTACAGTGGACATGCTCCTGGCCCCGATCCCTTCCCTGTTCTGACAATACTTGAATGTAACGAACATGTTTCACTTACCCCCACCTCCATGTACTCAACGAATATGTCCCCATCAGTCCGTGTATCTGGCTGCATCCACTTTTGGAGGTCCGCGCGGACTTCTTGGATCGGCGCGGGGCCCCCCTCCCTAGCGAGCGGAGCGCGCCAGGGGCGGCGCCAGAGACGCCGCCAGGTGGAGCCCAGCGCGGACCCAAGAAATCCGCGCGGAGCGCCAAAAGTTTAAGTGTATGGCGTTTTTTTTTCGTTCCGAGAACAGAACGAGGATGTGGACGATGACGTTTGGGGGGCCCAGCGCCGATCCAAGAACAAAAACGCGCGGAGCCCCGAACAGGTGTGTGCTGTGAGGTGCTTTCTTCGTCGACCCCCAGACTGCCGAGCCTGCACTCTGGTGTGGGCAAACTTACACGCCCGTCGAAAGAAGCGGGTCAAGCAATCGATAAATAATGCCGAGTCTGCACGACACATCGGCTTCAGAAGTGCCGTCGGTTGGAGGCGTGCGTCCAGGGAGAAGTGCATAGAAGCATGAAATAGGAAGGCGTTGGAAATAGATTGGGCTTCCGCCAGCCCCCTGAAGAGGAGAGAAGAAGGAAACCAGTCGATCCTTGAAGTAGGAAGGCGCCTAAAGTAGATCCTGGGATCTGGGAAGCCAGAAATACCTACTTTCAACGACCGGCGTGTTGCCGTCTCAAACGCACCCGTTGCTCATGTGCGCAAAGTGGTCGACATTGGAGGCGCTCGTGTCGGCGAGACCCCGGAGCACCAGCGGCTTGGTCCCCTGCAGGGTCGCCATATCTCTCCGAAGTCGGCGCGATCCCCAGACAAGCCGACCGCAGCATCCCCTGCATGGTGGAAAATCTAGCGAAACTCCCGCCAGCGCCCATGAATGACTCACTCTGCTCTGTACCGGCTCTCCTCCCTCACGACGCGGTCTGTTTCATCGGCGGCTGCATGAGGCGACGGGAAGAACTGCAGTCGGGGCCTCAAAGTCCGGCGCCCCATGGAAGAATTAGATATGGACAGAGCGTCCTGGCGAAATACACGACTCTCCCATCAATCATTTTGCTGCCATCTCCCTGGCCAGGCCATCCTGGACCAAGGGTTGGTTTAGTTCGGTATCAACCTTGCCTCGACCAAGGCGGGTATATATATATATATATATATATATATATATACATCCCAAGGACCAAGATGGCCATGGCCAGGGATGGTGGTGTATAGCCGCCCGCTGTTGGAAAAACGTATTCCACAGCCAGGTGATCAGAAACCGATCTGGTAATCAGAACGAGATCTTCGACGCGATTCACAGCAAAAGGCTGGCGGCGTCGCCTGTGGCGGTGAAGCTGTACCCCAACACGTGTCCTGCCGACGACATGGCTGCTCTTCCGTGGCAACGAGCTCTACACAGCAAGCCAGGAGTCGAACACGCACGCACATAATCGCGCTGGAACGGCGGTCAGACCCAGGTAAACAACATGCCAAGGAACCCGTGTTGACTTGGAGCTCTTTTGTCCCGGCAAACACCTGCACCAGGCTATCCCATCTCGCCCCGTCGGCCAGTAAAGGTGCTCACCGACCTCCACCTCCTGGAAGTATCCCAAGAGACCTCCCCTCCACCTGAAGGCATCCCAGAAGACCTCCCCCTCCATCTCCCAGAGGTCTGCTGAAAGGGGCCCGTCGGTGAGAGAGGGGCGGCGTCCTGGAAACCTCCCCCAGACCTCCTCCTGGTGGTCTCCCAGGGAAGCGGAGGGCAGGCCTCCGCCAGGAGGCCTCCCGGTCCACCTCCTGGGAGGTCTTCTCGGGAGGCACCTGAGCGACGATCCAGAATGGGCCTCACGCGAGATGGCACAGCGCCCTCACGCCGCAGCTGACGCGGGCCGCCAGCGCGGCACGCTGCATTGGAGACGAGGGCGCTTGCGTGCGACCTGACGCGGGCAACTTACGCGCCAATGTCGGCGAAGACGGCCCCGTTTTTGTTGCGTTGCTCATCTGGGAGGTGGAAGGAGGTCTCAAGCGTCCTCCTCCTCCTCCTCCTCCTCCTCGTCCTCCTCCTCCTCCTCCGCGCCGCGTCGCCAACGGCCCGATCGCAGCCCTGTGCGGTGCACGGTTTCCCCTGGGGCCGTACGCGACCCGAGGAGGTGGAGGAGGAGGAGGAGGAGGAGGAGGAGGAGGAGGAGGAGCAGCAGCAGCAGCAGCAACAGCAGCAGCAGCAGCAGCAGCAGCAGGAGGAGGAGGAGGAGGAGGAGGAGGGGGAGGAGGGGAGGAGGAGAGGAGGACGGAGGAGGAGGAGGAGGAGGAGGAGGAGGAGGAGGAGGAGGAGGAGGAGGAGGAGGAGGAGGAGGAGGAGGGAGGAGGGGAGGAGGAGGAGGAGGAGGAGGAGGAGGAGGGGAGGAGGAGGAGAGGAGGAGGAGGGGGAGGAGGAGGAGGAGGAGGAGGAGGAGGAGGAGAGGGAGGAGGAGGAGGAGGAGTCCACGTACTCAGGGGGATGAGTCGTGCAGCTACACTATGACTGATTAAAGTGAGAAGAGACGCTAAGGCGGCCGCCAGCCTGGAACTGGACACCACCTGGGTCTCGATATGGAAGATTCGGTGACGGAGGAGGGCGCTGGTTCCGAATTGCCTTAAGCCTCGAGACCGTGCGATCCTGGTGAGCCTGGCACGCCAGCTGAGCTGAGTGCCTGGCCTGAAGAGTAATGGTATACTGACCGAACAGATGGGGCTGAGCGGCAAGCTCAACTCTCAGCTGATGGAGGATATGGAAGCTGATAGCCGTGAGCTCGTGCGCTCGCCCACGGTTGATCGCAGCAACCTCATAATCAACTGTCGAACCGAGTCCGAGGCGGACTATGGGGTCAGACGGGAGGTGCACACGGCCAGGGAGAGCTAAGAGGTGAACAAGACGAGGGCAATCGATATAGTGAGAGATCGCGTCAGGACAGTGCTCACAGCCAAATCTGCAGCTGAGAGGGGTCAAAATATGAATTCTGTGGGTCGTGATCCACGCTCCTGCTAAGGCCTTGAGATGAGCCCACACACGCACGGGAGGGGACCTCTTCAAAACAAGTTTAAGCGCCTCCCATCGTGGCCGCATCTCTTCCTCACTCGGAACCGTGGCGGGCGGAAGCCACGCTGAGAGGCGACGATGGCAAAGGAGGTGTAAAGAGTCAGGAAAGAGCAAAGCAGTGAGGGAGGACAAAAGACGAGTTTGGATGCCAGGAAGACGCAGCCGATCCCTCCCCTCCTCCGCCTCCACAGCTAGGGCCGTCGCAGCAGCCTCTTGCAGGTGCCGCGGCGCGATGATGTGCGGTTGTGGGCGGGGGCGCACGCGCGGGCTTCATTCTCCACTCCAGATGCCGAGCTGCTGTGCAATGCTACCTGGAATGGCCCAGCACGGCGCAGCCCACCTACCCTTCGCCCAGTTAACAATCGTGCCTCGCTCGAGGATGGCCTCCTCATGGCGCCCAACCCACCGCTCCACCCCGGCCCCTCAACGTCTTCGTGGCCATCCTCCAGCCAGCAGCGGCAGCGGCGATGAGCACTGAATGAGGTGCTCCTGATGTCAACCACGTGCCAATCGAAAACAACTCTGAGAGCTTGAACGAGCTGGGGGGGGGATGCGCAACATGTCATGCAAGGCCCACGTTTCTTTGCGCAGGATGTGATGGGATGTAGCTGAGGACCGCGACGCAGCGAACATTGCATAGCGTGGCGGAAGCTGCTGTAGGCGAACTCCCCGCGCCCGTCCCCCTCGACCGCGCCCGCCATTTTTGCCCGGTAGCTTCCCATTCGTCCTCTAGTGCGGCTCCTGGACCAAAGAGGATGCCTAGATACCTGGTGAAAGACTCTGTGGCGAATGAACTCCAGGGGGCAACATTGGCTTGCTCGAAAACGCGAATCCTCTCAATGTGGGCGGCATCGACGCAGGACCACAGCGGTGCCAGGCAACACTTTTTGGGCTGAAGGGGAAGGCCAGCAAGAGCAGCGGCAGCCTCGAAGGGGGGCAAGAGGAAGGGAAGGTGCCGGATGTTGCCTAGCGCAGCTCCTACGTCGTCGGCACACGCTCCAAGATCGTCCTCAGAGCCTCCAGCAGCCTCTAGAGACGACGCGAGGGCACGGACAAGGGGGTCCATTCCCAGCGCCCAGAGGGCCCCCGACAGCGGGCAGCCGTGAGGGACCCCTGAAGAGAGAGTGGCAAGCTCCCGAACCTCTGAGCCAACGCGGAGGAAGCCTACAGCGTTGCACATCAAGGCCCTGGTGGCACACACACATGGCTCTGGGAGTAGGAATCGCTGGAGAACTTTCCTCAGCCAGATTTGACTCATGCTGGGGAATGCGGCTTTCACATCAAAGCTGACAAAGATTGGCATTCTTACATCTGCATCGTCCCCTAGACTCGCAATGCGACAAAATGTATCTAATCGCACTATGTGGCGAGCAAAATTGCGGCCGTTGACGAACCCTTGCTGTGCTGTGTGGGCATGATGCTCTGCCGCGCGCTTGAGGCGCAAATTTATCGACGTGGCCATGGCTTTAGCATCACAATTCTCCAGACTGAGGGGCCTGAGCTGACCAGGCTGGCGCGTGCAATCAACTGGATCTAATTCGTCTTCACCCTTCGGGATGAATGCGAAGATACTGCGGTTAAGAATAGGAGGGGGAGAGGCACCGTCCAAGAGAGACAAGAGCAGAGAGTGGAGGACGACAGCGAGAACAGGGTGAGTAAGCCAGGCTTTGTAAGGGAGACGATCAGGGCCAGGGGAGGAGGACTTACCCCGCTCGAGGGCCCTCTGGAGGTCCACGAGCTCAGGAGGGGGAAGCTCGTAAGGCTCAGGGGGGGGGAGGCGTCGTTCAATGAAGGCCTCTTGCGCTGGGGTGTCCTCTACTCCCCCCTTAAAAACTGGCTCCCGATGCTCCCGAATGGCCTCAGAGATATTCTGCGCACCCCTCGCGATATGAGCGCGGTCACCGTGGCCCTCTTGCGCGCGTTGGAGACCCTGGAGAACAAGCCTACGGCCCTGGGGCTTCCAGAGAAGCGCACGGCGAAACATAATCTCCTTAACCCTCCCCCCGCTCAGGTGCCCCCCCCACCCCCTCTGACGATGCACGCTGCAGGGCGCGCTCCGCGCGTGCCTCATTGCAAGCGAGCACCTCGGCCTCAAAGACCGCGGCGTTGCGCAGCTGCACCTCCAGGCCGGCGACGACCAGGTGCTGCTCGCCCGTGGTGGCGTTGGCGATCAGCCGGCCAGCAAGCCGCCGATCTTGGCGCCAGACCGCCCCCCCGCCACCGCTCGCTGCGCCATGGCCTGCGCGTCCAGGCTGTCGTCGGTGCTGTCCCCGATCGGCGTCTGGAGCAGGATGTTGCGCGTAGTCTCGGCGGCCAGCACCATCTGCCGCTTGGCGCACCCCCACTGCTCAGATGCCGTCATGCTGTCCAGCTCGCAGGCGGCGAGGAGGATCTCGATCTGCTTCTGGAAGGCGGTCGTCTCGAAAAGGAACTTTGGAATGGCCTGCTCAGCCTTGGGCGCCTCCGTGCGCGGCTCCAGCTTGAGCTCTACCATCGCGTGGTCGCTGAGCTTCCACAGGGATAACTCCTGCGCATCATAGCGGATATTCACGACAATCTTGTTCTCGCGGATGAAGTGGGCAGGGAGCGATGTGAAGACCCGATCGATGTACGTCATCTGGTTCGTGTGCTTGTCAAAGTGTGTAGGCGCGGGCGTAATGATCTCCGCCATCTTCGTGGAGCCGTTGATCAGCTGCCTCCAGAATGGCTCTCCATGGTTGGCGCGCCCTGCAGTCGACCGACGTGCTTGTCGAGCTTGCGGGCGCAGCACACTCTCGTTCGGGTTGCCACTGAAGTTCAGGTCCCCGAGTGCCACGAAGAGTCGATGTTGTGGATCTGCATGTGCCCACTCACTGCGCTCTTGCCAGCAGTCGCGAACTTTTTGTCGATGTCCATCGTTCATCTCATAGTTGCGAATGTTGCAGATGCGGACCTCCGTTTGCATCTTGATGTTCTGGATAGCAATCATTTGGACTCTGCCTTGCACCACCACGCGAAGAACAACTCGCGGGATCGCATCATCAACAAGTCCCGCTTCGTCAACACACGGGACGAGTGTAGCCACTCTACCAGCGCCCATCACCTCCACGCCGCTGAAGTAAGAGCTTGTAGTTGAAGACGGTGCGGTTGATCAAATTCTGCAATGTGGTCTTGTTCCCATGCACTTCTTGCAAGACGATGGTAGACTGTTGCTTCATCAATTCATTCAGTTTAGCCATCTTCTTATTTCTCTTGGAGCGATCCCAGCACAACAGCCCGCGCGCATTCCAAGACACGATCCTGCACGGCGCAGAGTCCCCTGGCCTCAACCAGGGGGTCCAGCGTGGGCTAGGAAGAGTACCAGCTGGCAGTATCCACCGCGCGGAAGAGCTGCCTGAAGGAGACCATGATCGCGTCCGTGTCCAGCTTGAGCTTGGTTCGCGCCTCAGGGTTCCAGTTGACCTGAGACGGCTCCTCCATGCCCTTGGCGACGACCTCCGCCACGGGCGTCGTGCCGTAGTGGACCATGCCGAGTTGCCGCTGCATCCACCAGTCCCCCTCCATGAAGGTCTGGCAGAGGCCCATGAGCTTCTTCGTCTGGATCTCCACCCGCACCGCCTCCGGGCTCTTGTCTGGGTTGACGTAGAGCCGGTCCACCTGCCCGTCGGCGGCCTGCACCGTGAAGTCGCGCCACTTGCCGCTCGGAAGCTTGAAGTGCTTCGCCATCGCCAGCGCCCTGGCCTTGCCCGCCGCGCCGCCAGGGAGGTAGATGTGGAGCCTCTTGGCGGGCTCGCGCTCGTTGACGTCCACGTGCGCCGCCTCCACGCCAGCAGCCTGCAGCCACGTGCCGAGCGCCGCCAGGAGGGCCTCGGGGGTGACCACCTTGCTTCAGTTGGCCACGAAGAGCTGGGGGTCAGGTTGACGGTCCCAGGCGGCAATTCGCAGCATGTCGGGGTGGTCGCTCTGTCCCAGCTCATCCACCTGCGCCAGCGTGGCCTGCATCGTGCGGATTTGGTTGCGCATCGTAGCGTTGTCCTCCTCCACCTTGGACGTCGACTGTTGTAGCACCGCAAGCTGAGCTTGGTGTTGGTCGATGCGTGCCACCTGCGGCTTGAGCTTGTTGTCGATCTCCTGCGAGAGGTTGCCGAAGGAGCTGGAGACGGTGGACTGGAGCGCGGCAGTAGCTCCATCCATCTGCTGCTTGAGCTGTGCCTTGATGCGTTCTTCAGCGGCTGCAAGTCCAGCCTGCAGTTGTCCACCGTCAGCCCCCACTCCTGCTGCACGCCATGGGTCTTGGACCTGGAGAAGGTCAACTCCAGTCGCGCTGCTGCCCCTGCAGTGGCGGCGCTCCTGCGCTCACCCGAGCGGCTGCGCTCAGCAGAAGCGCGGGCAGCGGCTTCGACTCCCATGGCTTCTGCAGTATCAGGCTTGGGAGCCACCACAGGCTCAGTAGAGGATGTATTGTATCTGACTTTGCTCCTTCAGGAGCTCACTCGGTGAAAAATCTTGAAGACTGCCGCGGACTAGCGGTATCCCTGCAGGCACGGAGGCGCGGAGCCCCCTGAATGCAGGCATCTTGAGCCAAAATGGCTACGGAAGGAGGAGAAGGAGGAGGAGGAGGAGGAGGAGGAGGAGGAGGAGGAGGAGAGGGAGGCGGAAGAGACGGAGGAGGAGGGGGGGAGGAGGACATGGAGGAGGAGGAGGAGGAGGAGGAGGAGGAGAAGGTGGAAGGAGGAGGAGGAGTAGCAGGAGGAGGAGGAGGAGGACGGGTCGTCTAAGCCTTTCGGAAAAAACCTCCACCGTACGGGGGTCGAGCCCTGGAACCACGAAGGCTCGAGAAAGAATGGCTACGGGCACGACCCTAAACCATGTATTGGGCGATCTCGTGGACCGTTTCTTCTTCGTCTCGGCCTCGTGCTTTGCAGCAGGAGGCGGGAGCAGTACAAGAGCACGAGAACGACACAACGAACACATAACGAGAACGGACAACACTGCTTTGGGTCGAGCCCTGCACATAGCCTCCCGCCCCTGGGGAAACCAAAAGGCACCGATACCGCTGCTCCCTGGACCTCTTCCAGGGGGTGCGTTCTGACCAGGATTCCGAAGCGAATCCAGCGGTGGCGACGAGGGCCGCCCGAGAGACCCCAAAGAGGGGAACACGAGGGAAGGGCAGAGGCATGGGTATGCCTCTTCCTCCTCTGAGCCCCAGGGTCGCACTCCCCTCGCCGACACAGCGCGGCTTAGCCTGGCGCTCGGCGCGGCCCACGGGGCGTGCGTGCGTGCGTGCGTGCGTGCGTGCGTCGTGGCGTGCGTGCGTGCGTGCGTCGTGGCGCAGGCCCCCGTGTGTGCGTGCTTGCGTGCGTGCGTGCGTCGTCGTGCGCGTGCGTGCGTGGTCCACCGGGAGGGCTTCCGTGCGCGCGTGCGCGCGTCGTGGCGCGGGCCCTGCACGGGCGGCCGCCCAGGTCATCGGTCGCCCAGCGAGCGAGCAGATCTCGTGGGCCACGGGGTGCCCTGCAGCCCCCTGCAGCCGTTGTCTCGCCGTCGCTCGGGCGGCCGTTCCACGTGCACGTCTCGATCTCGTGCGTGTTTTGTTTTGTTTTGTTTGCGCGATGATCAAAGATGTTCCTCGATGAACAGCAGCGTGTGATTGATACTCTCTCCAACCCGAGGTGGTCGGAACACGCCCTTCTGAGATCAGCTCGAACTCTGGGGACCCTGCACCGGTCCGTTCCCTTGCAAGGACCCGCCCCCTCTTCTCATCACGTCGTTCCAACCCCATCTCGGCATGCTGGGCAAGCAACGCTGGGGAGGGGAGGGGGTGGTCGGACTTGGAGGTGGCCGGAGAGTCGAGCTGGATGGACCCGGAACAAATCTGTCAAGGGTAGGGATAGAGGGGAATCCGCTCGAAATCTGCCCCTGGACGCCTCCTGGGGTCCATCTGGTGCAATGTTTTCACCCCAGATCCGTTTTGACGGGCCAAGGGCCCGAAAACGGCGCCCGGAGATCGAAGAAGGAAAAAAACACGTCTCGAAGCCAGATCCTCTCGGCGGCGGCCAAGAGGGGGGGCGTCCAAGAGGGGGGGGCACAAATCATGGCCAGCGGCATGTGCGCGGCCCAGGGGGGACCGGGGACGTAATGAAATAAGAGGAGGCGCCATGAAGTCTGGGGAGGTTTCATGGCCCCCGCCATGGTATCCACCCCCCCTAATCATCAAGCCCCTCTTTGCCAGCCCCGAACCTCGAGCCCCGCCCCCCCTCCTGCTGACCGGAACCGGTGCTGGGCCAGCTCAGACCCCCAGACGGCTCCAAGGTCGGGGCACGCCCAAGCAAACACTGTGCAAAATTAGCTATGCAGCTGCTCTGAACCCCGAGATGGAATCGAAAAACTGCTCGACGCAGCAAAACAGCTGCAGTCCGAAACTCGTTTTTCGAGTACCGATCGGTCAGAAGAAGTGGGTAGAAACATGAAGTAGGAAGGCGTTAAAAATAGATTGGGTTCCGTCCGCCCCTAAGGAGGACGGAAAAGGTGAAGCCACTCGATCATTGAAGTAGGAGGGCGCCTAAAATAGATTGGAATCTGGGAATCCAGAAGTACCAACTTTCAACGACCGATGGGTACAGCTCGAGTAGCACGCCGATCTCGGCGCCCTCGAAGGTGCAGACGGATACGTTCGACGATGTTCTGATCAGTCCGAGCCGGCCCAAGAGATGGTGTCCAGGCCCCCTACGCCATGACTTTTTCTCATAGCGTCGGCCCCCCGCAGTATCGACCCGCTCCCCAGGACAGTTGTTCTTCATCCTGTCGTTGATGACGGTCTTGAGGCCCAGTACATCAAAAACTTGGGTGGAACGCGGGGTGAACTTCAGAAGTGCACCAACTTTGTCAGCACAACTGAGCAATCCTCTGCTACGTAATTCAGCCCGTCTGTCTTCTCTCCCCCCACCTCCTCACCCAGCGCGATTCTGAGTTGCAGGGTTCGACATGTCCTCCTTCGGTGGCCTTGTGAGCAACTGTCGTGCCAACTAGGAGAGCTCCAAACACTACACCACCACCAGCCCTGGCCAGGCCTGTCGTGGGCCCTGGACTGGTGCACAGGCCTTCCTTCCTGGCCTAGGCCAGAAGGTCTGCACACTGATCCAGGGCCCAAAGAGTGCCTGGCCAGGGCTGGTGGTGGTGCATAGGTGGCGTCTCTCCGACCAACGCGCCCTGCCGGATGCAAGTCCTGTTGCGGTGCGAGGCCCCCCCCGGTAAGGGCCCCCGGAGGCCGAGCATGGCGAAACCCCTCCCGTGCGGGCCCGTGCGGGAAGGGGGGCGGCAGTCTTGCGCCGCCGGTCTGCTTCTTCGCGGCGCGCGCGCAGGGCGCCGCGGCGTGACCGTCCGCCCCCGCGACGCGGGCGCAGTCGACGCGGCCGAGGCGCACGAGGCTCTTCAGCTTGCTGGCTGCGACGGCCTGGGGCTCGCGACGCGAGCTGCTCCCGGGCGCGCTCGCGCAGCGAAGAGAAATCACGACGGGAAGTGTCTCGTCGTTTTTTACGGCCTCTGAGGGCCCTCGCCGGGAGCCCTCCCCGGGCCCCGGGGCCGTCAGAAAACCTTGGGGGCAGAAAACCAGTCCTGGGGAAAGGGTCGGGACTTCCAGAGGCCCCGCACTGAAAAAATCAGGACATCGCATGTTTGGGGTCGAGAGATCGGGTTGAAATCGCACCATTTCCCTAGGCATAGTTCCTGGGTGGGCTGGTGGAGAATGCACGAGGCATCAAGAGTGAGAGATGGGCAGCGACGTGAAGCCCCTGCTGGCCAGGACCCTCCTGGGATCCAGGCTGGAATGCGCTCCTCCCACTGGCCGTCGCCCTCGTCCTCCCTCCTCCCGAAGAAGGGGAGGAGGAGGGGGCATTGAGGAGGAGGAGGAGGAGGAGAAGGAGCAGGAGGAGACGGGGGATCAGACTCACCAGTTCTGAGCCTCTGTTTCTAAATGTACGTAGATCTACGCATTTATATGTATGTTGTTTGTTTGTTTGTTTGTCTGTCTGTCTGTCTGTCTGTCTGTCTGTCTGTCTGTCTGTCTGTCTGTCTGTCTGTCTGTCTGTCTGTCTGTCTGTCTGTCTGTATGTATGTATGTATGTATGTGTATATATAGATACATGTACATCTATACGTGTGTGTGTGTGTGTGCGTTTTTTGTTTCCGGTAGCGGTCGTCAGAACTGGCAGCGCGGACGAATGCCGACGCACCCCACAGAGGCCCGACGTCCGCGCCAAAGAGCGCAGCCTGCCCACGCCCGCACGCTGCGCGCTGCATGCGAGCGGTACGGCGCGCCCGTGGCGCAGCCTTGGGACCTTCAGGGGCAGGTGCCCCTGTCGAGTAGGGGACCGACTGCAGACCAGGTGTATCCCAGATTGGAATTCTCCGTCGAATCTGCGAGACACGTGCGCAGAACGCCCCGGAGATCTAGGGAGCATTCTATGTTTTTTCTCCTAGGCTCGACAGAAACATCAACCCTGGGGTAAATCAAGTCTGCAGTCGATCCCCTTCTCGACCCCGGGGCTTGGTTGAGGTTCCCGCCGGTGCGCTTCCCGTCACGCTCTGGCCCTTTGAGAGCTTCCTCTTCGGGGCGCGCACCTCCGGCCCTCGCGCACGAGGCCCGCGTGCTCTGGGCGCGGTCTCCCCTCCCCCCCGCGCCCCCTCTGCCCCCCGCCGCATCTGCTTCGTGCCCGGATTCGCCTCGGGGCGCCCCTCCGTCGCTCGAGCAGTGCTTGAGTCCAGCGGCCAACGTTCGAGCAGGGGGTTGACTGCAGAATGGATATACTCCAGACTTGACTTTCCCGCCGAATCAGCGAAATATGCCAATGATGTCCCGTAGGTCTACGAACATTCTTTGCAGTTCCTGTACATCTGGCGGGATCATCAAGTTTGGAGTAAATCAATTCTGTGATCGATGCCCGGCGGACGGGCCGAAACCAGCTGCGGGCAGCAGATTTCGTACACTGAGCTGCGACGATACAAAACACAATCGCCTGGCAAAAAACCCAACCAGATGCAGTTGTGAGTCGCGCAGTTGTGAGTCTCGTCTTGGTTGGAGCTCCCTGTGGGGCCACGAAGCGTGTGAGGAATGTACCGACAGGGGCGCGGTGAGCGCATGCAAACACAGCCACGGGCCACTGGGGCCCTCGGTAGAGTTCCCTACGGGGCCACGAAACGTTCCAAGAGGTATGCCCAAATGGGCGGGCCGGACGCATGCGCATACCGCCCATGGAGCCTTCCGCGGCGCTCCTTCATGGGGCCGCGATGCGTATGTGTAGGATGTACCGACATGGGCGGGGCGGACGCACGCGAACAGCGCCTCTGGAGCCTTCGGTGGCGCTCCCTATGGGGACAAAATGCGTGGAGCTCCCCATGGGCCACGAAGCGTGTGAGGGGTGTGCCGGGGTGGCGCGGACGCATGTGGGCTGTGCCATTCGGGCCTTGGGTGCAGCTCCCGATGGGGCCACGAAACGTGTGAGGGGTGCGCCGAAATGGGTGGCGCCGACGCGTGTGGGCGGTGCCACTGCGGCCTTGCGTGGAGCTCTCATGGGGTCACGAAGCGTGTGAGGGGTGTGCCGACATGGGTGGCGTGGACGCGCGTGGTCTGTACCATTCGGGCCTTTGGTGCAGCTCCCTATTGGGCCAGGGAACGTGTAAGGGGTGCGCCGAAATTTGTGGCGCGGACGCATGTGGGCTGTGCCATTCGGGCCTTGGGTGGAGCTCTGTATGGGGCCACGAAGCGTGTGAGGGATGTGCCGACATGGGTGGCGTGGACGCATGTGGACGGTGCCCGTGGGCCTTTGGTGGAGCTCCCTGTGGGGCCACGAAGCGTGTGAGGGGTGTGATGCAATGGGTGGCGCGGAAGCGTGTTGACGGTGCCACCAGAGCCTTGGGTGGAGCTCCCGATGGGGCCACGAAACGTGTGAGGGGTGTGCCGAAATTGGTGGCGATGATGGTGATGATGACAGCTATCATGATGACGATGATGGTGATCGACGGCGATGATGACTATTACAATTGTGACGGCGATAATTATAATTATGAGGAGGGAGGACGGGAGGAGGAGGAGGAGGAGGAGGAGGAGCAGGAGGAGGAGCAGGAGGAGGAGCAGGAGTAGGAGCAGTGAGGGAGACGCGGGGCGCTGTCCATTCAAAACAAGGACCCAACACCACAGGATGGTCGGGAATACAGCATCGCAACAGAACTGACGACTGGAGCCCTGGACTCCATCTTCCTGCGTCGTGTTTCGGGCTGGATCGATCTGTGAGGGCCCCACGGCCACAAGCAAGGCGAAAACGCGCGCGCAACGCCGTGATCTCATGTCGGCGGCGAGCGAGGGGCGGAACCGAGAAGGAGGAGGCCTTCTCAGAAGGCTCGGAAGCCCCCAAGCCTTCTGAGAAGTTTCCTAAGCCTTCCCCGAAGACACCAGAAACTTCTCAGAAGGGGCGAGGGGCTTCTGAGAAGTTCCACCGCCTTCTGAGCAGGCCTTGCCCTTCTTGTTTCCCCCCCTCGCTCGCCACCGATCAGGGTACCCCCCGACCCGAGAGGGCCCATGCATGGAACAAATATTCGAACCCTCGCACACCTGAGAGGGATGTTTTTATCCCCCCCCGGCCCCCGAAATTAATGCTGATTTTAGCGCGGGTGGTGGTTTGGGGGTTCGAACATTTCTGTCCACCCACGCCCCCTCCTTTGCCGCACCCTTCGGGGATCTTCTGACCCGGGTCAATCCAAGCCCGGGTCAGTCAGGCCTTGCATAATCCTGCAAGATCCTGCAAGATCCTGCACCCAAGCCCGGGTCAATGCGAAGAATCCTGCAAGAACCTGCAGCATCCTGCACCCAAACCAAAGTCAATGCGACCCTGGCCATGCAGGATCCTACAAGTTACGGCGCTCTGACTGACCCCCGTTTGCACTGACCCCCATCTCTTGAGCCCCGAACCTTCAGTATCAATGTTGGGGGTTACAGTGGAGTATCTTGCGCCGCAGGGCTCGAACATTTTGTCCATGCACTGGCCACCACCGACGCGACCCTCCCTCCAGGCGAGCCGCGGCCGCCTTGGGACCGCCAGCAGCAGGGGCTCCCCGCGCACTGCGGCCGGGGGGCCCCGCGGGTCTAGAGGCCTCCTAGACGGAGTCCGAGTAGATGGGGTCGATGGATCGCGCCGCCTCGCCGATGCATCGCCAATGTATCGGCGATGCATCGGCGATGCACCGGCGACGTCGGCGATGCATCAGCGCCGCCGACGTGAAGCAAATCGGGCTCCACATCGAGCCGCATCGCCAATGCATCGGCGATGCGGCGCGATCCTCCGCCCCCAACTACGCCACGATAGTATACATAGATACCCTCTGCCTGTACCTTCAGGGAGGGTGGCGGTGTATAAACTCGCTGGCTCTCAGGTGGTGATTGATACACCGCCTCCCTCCCCAGAGGCCGAGGAACAATCTATTGGAGGGTGTCAATCTGCATTTTTTTGTGGCGGACCATCTACTCCGACTCCATCTGGGAGGCCTAGACTTAGGTCGGGCATGTCCTCCTCGAGGCGGATTCTGGACGACAAATGAAACATGGTCAAAGAAATACTCAAAAGAGTCAAATAATCCACCCCGGACATTTTGTGCACTATCTTTGAAAAGATGTCCTTTTGAGGACTTGCCCGACCTAAGCCTAGAGTTGTGGATGCCATGGCAATGGGCACTCTAACAATCCTATCGTCGAACTCACGAGGTGCTTAACATGTTACAGAAGTGTTCTCAACATGCTTCAAACATTTGCTCCATGTTTACGACATGTCTGAAACATTGCAAAGACATCTGGAAGTTCTTTGGCAGCACGCTTCCTCTCCATTGGTCGACTTCGGGCCTGTCCCCCTACAGGGGAATTTTCAACGAACAATAAAACATACCCTAACAATCTTTTTTTTTATGCTCCAAAAATAAATCCAGTTACTATTTTTGGAATATGTTTCTTGCCTTTTTGGAGTATTTCTTGGGTATCTTTAATTTTTCGTCGAAAGTCCCCCTGTAGGGGAACAGGCCCGATTTAAGCCTGGAGCACTGCGGGCCGGGGGCCCCGCGGGTCGCGCCGGGGATGGTGCGCCGCTCCGCCCGCGTGCGGCGCGCCCCCCTCGGCCGGTCGGCGACGGGCCCATAGCCCGTCGCGCACCGGGGCAGCCAAACCGAGGCGGTGGCTCCCGCGCTCGATCGGAGCGGCTCGGCAGGGATGGGACAGCTTTCCGCCACCGCTGCCATGGGTAGGACGGGGGAGAAGGGAGGATGGGTAGGTCCTCCTCCTCCTCCTTCTCCTCCTCCTCCTTTTCCTTATAAATAGCTTCTCCCTGTCGCACCCTGGGGCCGGTTTGTTGGTCGGGCCTGGCGTTTCGCCTGAGACTTCCCCACCACGCATGACCCTGAACAAATAACAACAATTTCACACATGGGGGGCGGGTGGTTTTCAAAATGTGGCTCTCGCCTTCGCGCCGCGCGCTTTCGTTTTCAAAAATTGCAAAAGTTTCACGGATGCAGGGCGGGCCGTTTTCAAAATGTAGCTCTCGCCGTAGCGCTGCGCACATTCGATTCGAATGTTGCAAGAGTTTCACGGGTTGAGGGCGTCGCCTCAACACCACGAACATTCTTATCCAAAATTTGTAATTCACGGATTGAGGGCGGGTCGTTGTCAAAATGTAGTTCTCGCCTCAGCGCCGCGCACATTCTTTGTCAACATTTACAAGAGTTTCACGGATTGAGCGCGGTTCCTTTTCAAAATGTGGCTCTCGCCTCAACGCCGCGACCATCCGTTTTTAACACGGGCAAGAGCTTCACGGATTCCTATGGTCAGCATACCAAAACTTGTGCCGTTGGAAGGACTCAGGGTTAAGAGGGCGCAACAGCTGCGTTGATTCAATGTGTTGCAGTCTCAGGCAAGGTGTTCTGGTAGGACTCAAAATCGTCAAGACGCAAAAACCAACAATATATGTGGCGTTGGAATCCCGAGAACATTGTCTTGGCATGCTTCAGGGTATTCCAACGGCTGTCTTCCAACGAGGCAAGTCCCTCAGTGGAAATGAACCGTTGTAGGGGCCTATGAAGAGGGAACTTGGAGGGACGGCTTATTCCAACATTGTTGATGAGTAGTGGGTTTCCACTGGTCCTCCTCCTCCCCCTCTCCTCCTCCTCCACCTCCTCCTCCTCCTCCTCCTCCACCTCCTCTCCTCCCCCTCCTCCTCCTCCATTTCGAAAAACTGTCTTGCATTCGCATGGACCTCGCGTTTCGAAAAACTGTCTTGCAAGTCCATGACGCCACCCTGCGACATCCACGAGTATGCTGGGATCGAGCTCCAGCACCGACCGCAACTCTGGGAGCACGAGGCAGTACGATCTCCAGCGCTCCATAGCCTGCACGCAGATCCCACAGATCCCGCCTTCCTGGGCGGTGGGGCGCCCTTCAGTAACCGTGTGTGCAGTGGAGAAGGAGGATGAAGTTCAGGAGGCGGAAGAAGCAGAGGACGAGGAGGAGACGATGATGACTGAGGAGGAAGAGGAGGAGGAGGAGGAGGAGGAGGAGGAGGAGGAGAAGGAGGAGGAGGAGGAGGAAGAGGAGGCAGAGGACAATGAGATGGAGAGGAGGGATACAAAGAGATAGGACGAGCAGCTAGAGAAAGCGAAGGCAAAGGCAAAAGCAACGGAGGCAGAGGAGAAGAAGGGGGGCGCGGAGGCGAGAATGTGAAGAAAAGTCAGGAGGTGGAATCATAAGGGGGTGCGCTCACCGCCGCTGCCAGCAACACTTCGGGCGTTCCTCCAGGATGACGCCCCCCTGCAGCCCAGGTGGCGCCCCCCTCCTCCTCCGCCTCCGTATCCGCCTCCTCCCTCTCGCTTCGAGATGCTAGATGCTGCCCGGAAAGCCAGCGATTCTCCCCTCCTGCCTCCTCCTCCTCCTCCTCCTCCGTCTTCCTCCCTCCTCTGCATATCCTCCTCCTCCTCCTCCTCCTTCTCCTCCTCCTCCTCCTTCTCCTCCTCCTCCTCTCTTGGGGCCGCCTTCTCGCTCTCTGCCCTCCAGAATCCGCCATGCCCCTCTCGGCCCACAAGGAGCCCTTGCTGAACCCTCCCGCCTTCCCTCCCGCGCACTCCTCCTCCCTCCTCCTCTCCTCCTCCTCCTCCTCCTCCTCCTCCGCCTCCTCCTCCTCCTCCTCCTCCTCCTCCTCCTCCGCCTCCTCCTCCTCCTCCTCCTCTCCTCCTCCTCCTCCTCCTCCCTCCTCCTCCCCCTCCTCCTCCTCCTCCTCCTCCTCCTATTCCCCCCTCCTCCTCCTCCTCCTCCTCCTCCTCCTCCTCCTCCTCCTCCTTCTCCTCCTCCTCCTCCTCCTCCTCCTCCTCCCCCCTCCTCCTCCTCATCCTCCTCTCCTGGAGCTCCCCGGTGATTGTCGCCCCCGCAACGGCCCAAGTGGCGTCCGGCTTGCCCGTGCAGAAAACCACGGCCCACACGTCCTGCCGCCTGGTCACGAGCCTGTCGAAATCGGCCTGCTGGGTCACGTCCGCCACGTCCTCGCGGAGAAAGAGGAGACTGTCGGTGGTTGCTAAGTGTGCCCCTGGCCCCTGACACAAGGTGCCCCAAGATTTCCGCTCGATGTTAGACCCCTCGGGGCCATCTGGGCCTCGTAAAGGGGCGTTCTGGAGGCCGTGGGGGCCTCCTTGGGAATCCTGGGGGCACCTAGGGCCAGGGGCACTTCTAGCAACACCCGAGATTTGGACATCTTTCTGGGGCACGTCCATCGTCGGGGGAACCCGTATTCCTGGACCTCGGCTGGCGGTGGATGTGAAACGATCTGCGCAAATGCCCGCCTCGAAAAGGAGGAGGAGGAGGAGGAGGAGGAGGAGAAGCGCCCGTCCCACAGAGCAGGGGGAGGAGGAGGATGGGCTGAGTGTGTTGAGTGCGCTGGTTGCATGTGTCAGCGCCCCCCTCTCCACACAGCTGAAGTGGGTCTACCCCTCCTCAAGGAGGACCTCGATAGCTTGGCGTTCCACCTCCCTACGCTGCAGAAGCTCGACCATTCAACGACCCCGACCCCAGATTCTCGACGAGGAGGAGGACAAGAACGAGGCTCATCCTCCGCCCTTTCTCGGCACAAAGACAAACGTCCTGAAGGGAGCGGGCCTGGACGCAATGACACTCCCCCGGGACCAACTATTAATCCTGCATCGATGTTGCGGGATATGCAGCCCGGGAGGAGCTGCTGGAGTTCGAACATGCTCGTGCGCTTGTTGTGTTTACATATGTATGTAGGTGTCTCTAGGTGTCTCTATATGTATAAACAGGGATACATGTATAGATGCACTCCTACAGGCATGCATACCTATATATACATATATGTATGTGTAGCGAGAGACAGTCATGAGTGGATATGACTGGATATGAGTTGATATGGGTGTAAGTGGTTTGTGCATGAGTGGGTACTGGCATGAGCAAGACTGAGTAACACTGGATCTGAGTGAGGGCGAGTCTAAGCGTCATATCAGCTAATGTGAATGAGAATAAGCCTGAACATCAGGGACCTGAGTGTGAGTGAGTCTGAGCGTAAGTGAGTCTGAACATGAGTAGTAAGAGTGCGCGCTGAGTGTGAGAGAGTCTGAATATGAAAGATGCGAGTGAGTCTGAGTGTGCGTGCGGAGGAAGGAAGCGGGAAAGAGGCGGGCGCATCACAGTAATAAGAAGAACCGCATTCTTACACAAGCAACAGAGTGGGACATCGCGACGGGAGTGTCAGACCCCATCTTGTTGCGCCTCTCGTCGAACCGAATCGATCCGCGACGAGCCCTGAGGCCCGAAACTGGGCGAAACTGCCCAAAGAGAAGAAAAGCGACGCCCATATCTCAAGTTTGGGCCATGGGCAGCATTGCTGGGGGGCTGGGACTTGGCATCCGCGCCAACGCAGGGGCTTGCTTCCACCAGGAGTGGATGATCCTCGATTTTGGGGCTGGCACTAATCCCTCGGCGAACTCAGAGGCCGAATATAACCACCCTCGCCGAGATCAGGAGCACCTCCCCTAAGTGGAGGCGACCACAGGTACTGATGTTGGCGTTGGCGTCAACCTCCAGACAGCCTTAGAAGGCAGCTCACGGAAGCTTCTGGTCATCCCCACGGCGCCCAGTAGCGCGCCCAATCGCGCGCAAAGCGGTCAGAATGCGTCTCCCTCACATGGCGCTCTTGGGCGCTAGTGGTTGCCACTGGGTAGTATTTGAAGGCTACTCGGCGGTACTGAGTGCTGGTGGGCGCTGTTTGGTACTATTGGGAGTTACTCGGCGCTGTTCGCCGACATCCGCCACCGTGCCTGCAAGGCATCAGTCGGAGTGTCCTCAGGTCCCTTGCTCAATCCCGTCTTGAATTCTGAGGATCCCTGGAAGGGCCTGGACCCCAAAATATCAAATCTATGGGGCGCTTCCGACACGCCAGGGTAATCTTCCCGCGCAGCTTCTCGGGCCCCGTAGGACCGACTCCCTAACCTACGACCCCAAGCAAGGCGGCGTGTTTGGCCGAATGCCATCATAATTCATTCAGTCCAGGGCGAGCGGAAGATGCCGAGACGGCCCGAGAGGCTCCAAAGAGACCTCCAAGAGAGCCTCCAGGAAAGCCCGAAGAGATCTCTCCTCCTTTTCTCCTTTCTCCCCCACATGATCCACGACACGTTTCCACAACGACTG